>PVIC010000588.1:0-76507 GCA_004025085.1 Thryonomys swinderianus | reverse complement strand
TGGCTGCTCGGCGCTGCGCTCCGCTCCGGTGATATTCCGCACCGGCTTTTGCATGCGGCCGGCGGCGCGGGGCCCTTTGGAAATAGAATAGCCAATGTAATCTGACACTTCAACTTGCTCGGCTCCGGGCGAGTTGATTCACTTACTCACCCCCTAACGCCGAGTTCCTTTTCACTGTCTGTGGACATTAAAAAAGCGAGCGGCTGCGGCGGGCGCCCGGGAGAGCCAGCAGCCGGGCGGCGGGCAGGCGGGCGAGCAGCGATCGGCAGCCAGGCGGGCTAGCAGCGACGGCGGAGCGCGTTGACCCCGGCCACGGCCGGCGTGGAACAGAGCGGAGCGGGGGCCGAGCCGAGCTGCGCGATCCCGGCGGCTTCGCCGCGCTCCTCCTGGCCCCAGCCGGCACTCGCCGGCAGCGGCGCGTCCTCCAGCGGCGGCAGCGGTGCTCGCAGCGCCGGGTAAGTTTGGGGACAGAGCCAGGAGCCCGTTAGCCCCGAGCCTTTCTTCCGCTTATCGCGGATTCTGGGGTGCGAGCGTGGGGTCTTGAGCGCTGCGGCTTTTCCCTTTCAGCGTCCTCCGGGCTAGGGCGGGTGGTCCGTGTAGCCGCTCGCTGCACTCCCTGTGGCGGCCGGGGGCGGAGGCCCGGACTGCTGCCTGGCGAGCGCCGGGTTGCACAGAGCCGGCCCAGGCTCGCGCGGGGGCCGGGGCTCCCGGCTTACGGGGCACGAGTGCGGTCGGCAGTGCGCGCGCGGACCTAGCCTGTTTCTCGCCGGTGTGCCTCCAGCCCTCTCTGGGAACCCGGGGACCGGGCCGGACCGGGCTTCGGAGGAGAGAGTAGGAAGGCCGAGGAAGGACCACCTCAGACTCCTTCGCTTCCTTTGGGGAGATGTGAAGTTGTGTTCCTGTGTGCGTGCTGAAACCGCCGGGGAAGGCGCGGGATTTCGGGGTGGCGAGGGATGTTGGTATTGAGTTGTGCATCTGAATTTCTAGGGAAAACACACACTTTTGTAAACGGGAGGTGGGGGCGCGGTTAAGTTGTGTGGGAATCGCCCGGGGAAACGTGGTGCGTGGTGTAGAGCGGGGAGCGCCCAGGGGTGTGTGGAGATGGAGGGGCTTCTAGTGAGGCTTTCGGAAACCCGAGGGACATTCAGCCCACGCCTGACCGGAGCTGCCCCAACCAGGAGAACCCAGAGGGAAGATGTGCGTGCGTGCGTGTGTGTGTGTGTATATGTGTGCGCGCGTGTATGTGTGTGTATGTGCGCGCGCGCGCGCTGCAAATACGAAAGTAATTTCCCCGTGTTCTTTCTTCCTCTCAGTCTCCGGCGGCGTTGGCCCCCGGGGAGTGGGAGGCTGGCCACGGGGCGGAGGTTGAGGGGCTGGACCCGGGATTGGCGCTGGGGTCGTGAATGGGGAGGGCTCTGGAAGCTTGTTTTACATTCCTGGCGTCTGCGTTGGGCAGAAAACAGTGGGGAGCGCGGCCTCGGCGTCTGGGGCGCAGGCAGCGGGCGTGCATCGCCCCCTTGCCGGGGACGTCTGTCTTGGAAGCGGCCCGGGCAGCGAGAGGGTGCGGTACAGAGGGCGGCCGCCCTGCCCCGGAGCGGTGGGGGCGCGGGCGAGGGGCGGCCGCCTTCCCAGCCATTGTGCGCTAGCAGATTTTCACGGGAGACTGCCCCGGAGCCGCCGGAGAAGGCCGGGAGCCGGCCTCAGCCCGGGGTTTAAAAGACACTCCAGGAATGTAAACAACCCAGGCGGGAGGGCGGGCGCTCGGGAGCGCGCCGGGGCAGCCTGCCGGGGTGGGGGCACCCTCCCCGGGGGACAGCCCCAGGCCAGGCTGCCTGCCTTACGCCTCTACCTGTCGCAAACTCAAACTTTTCCCTTCCCGGCCTTCCAGTTCCACCTCGCCCCTCCATCTGGGCGCAGAGCGAGTACCTATCCAAGGCCGAGCCCCAGGGCTTTGGCCACCCCGCCGTGACCAGGGAGGCCTGGCAGCCAGGTCCCAGCTTGGGTGCCGGGAGCCAAGGTTGCTCTGTCCGGGAGCCGCAGCTTCCTGGGCAGGCAGTGCCGGAGTAACTGGGGCTCTGAGCCTGCCCGCCTCCCTTCTTCCCTCCCTCCCCCCTCCCTCCTGCCGCTGCTTCCCCCGCTCTCCCCCTTCCCCTCTCCCCTGACTGCTTTTCCAATGCCCTGACATGAGGGAGGAAGATTTAACTTGGCAGTCCAAACAAATGTTCTCTCTGAGGTCCTCCAAGAAGCTGGCGGCTGGGCTGGCGGGGTGAGGGCAGTGCTCGGCCAGCCCATCCCTCCTCTCTGCGCTTCCTGAGGCTTTTGGTGCCCCCTGGACAGACACCAGGAGCTTAGGGGAGTGAGCCCACCCCTGGAGATTGGAAAGGGCAGTGGGCAGCGGCGAGAGCCCTGGCCAGGCGCTGCACAGAGCTGGAGCCTGAGCTGCCTTGGTGCCAAGGGTTTTCTGAAGGGTTTCCTTGAGCAACAGTTTGCCTCCTTGCTGCAACCTGGGAACTGGGCCTGGTAGACCAGAGGGTTAACTACTGCGGTCTCCTCCTCCACCCGCTATGGGTGTGAGGACAGGCTGGTTACACAGGGCAGGGCAGGAGGCCAGAGGCTGTTCCCAGAGGTGCCCGGGTTTGCTTATTATTGTTTTTGTGAAGGAATAGATAAAGGGGGAAGCGGTGGGACTGGAGAACCAAGCTGCTTGGTCGCCGGTGAATTCTAGCGTGCCTTCTCCAGTGTTTACCTGGGACCAGGAAAGAAAAGTTGCTTGTTCATGCTCCGGGAAGTTTAGATGAGGGAACAAACCCCTGACTTTCTCTGTCCCAGCGGCTTTTTGAGAAGGGTCCCAACTAGGAAGAGTTCCCGGCCTGTTGTGTGCAGGCTGCAGCCCCTACACAGAGGCGGAGAGGGTTTGTGAACACCCAGAGTTGTGCTGACCTTTCCCTCTTCAAGTTGAGGATGTTGAAACGCCAGCATGAAACAAAAGACACATTGAAAGCCCTATCTGCCATGGAGCACGTGTGGCTTTGGGCGGAGGAGACTCACTTAGAGAGAGCTGGTGTTTTCTTCCAAGTTTTATGATTTCACTTGCCCCCCCCCCCAGCATGGAGACTGAAGCAGTGCTGTGTTCGTTCACATGTAAACCCCAAAAGTTGACACTAAAGTGGGCTTGTTGGTGGCAGTGGCAGTGGGGAGGAGCTGGAGAGGCTCTAGGATTTGGGCTGAGGTTTTGAGGCTCACAGAGAAGAGTAGGGAGAGAAATGGCTGGACTTGGGAAAGCCTCTGAACATCTACCCCTGTCTACGCGGAAGAGAGTTACTAGACAAAATGTCCCTTTAGCCTCCTATGGAAAGAGAGGTCCAGAAGCAACATGAAAGCCCTTGGAATGGAGTTTTGCCCACTGATCACACACACACACACACACACACACACACACAGGCCAATAACATTGCTATCTGTGTCCCTGACCCCTATAGAGATGACCCAGAGCAAGGACAGGTGTCCATGAGCTGACTCATGCTAGAAAACTGCAGGTAGAAGGAACCTGTTGAGAAGCCTGCCGATTTCACTTTTCTCCCAGATTGGCAGGGTGGGAAGGAAGGCTGATTCTTGTGGCCACCGGAAGATCTGA
Source organism: Thryonomys swinderianus (assembly GCA_004025085.1). NCBI lineage: Eukaryota > Metazoa > Chordata > Mammalia > Rodentia > Thryonomyidae > Thryonomys > Thryonomys swinderianus. The sequence continues at coordinate 72,873 of PVIC010000588.1, read as the reverse complement.
GGAAGCCATGGATACTGAGTTTTCTGGCGTTGGCCAAGAACCAGTGATTCTGTGTGACTCAGTCTCAGCATAAAATGTTGCTGTAAGAAATTCAAGTTAATTTTGGGAAGCTTCTGTGGGCTCTTGTCATGGAACCAGGAAGTAGGGCCTGCCAGGTGGAGACCGGGTCCCTACGGTTTCATTCATAACTCTGCTCCCATGGGCCCTGGCCTGGTTCCTATCGCTGCTGTATCTATCTCTATAAGGTTCCTGGGTTTTGTGTGGAAAACAAAGGCCAGGCTGCCGAAATTACCCGGGAAGCTGCGGCAGCCTTGCCTGGTAACTGCCCTGACCTCTCGGCAGGACACAGTGGCCTCTGCCCGCACCCTCTGAAGGGGGGTGCTCTTTGTCCTCAAGAGCCCACAGGCCAGAGAGAGCAGCCTGCTTGGCCTCTACGCTCCAGCAGAGAGACTGTGGCAAGGCTCTGCCCTCAAGGGTGGAGGGAAGCAGGAAACATCAGTGGTGCCAATCTCGGGACTCACCAACTCATCCTGTGATAACCAAGTCTTCCCACTATGGAGTTGGAAGGCAGGAAAAAGTAGCATAAGGCTGAAACTTGCTAGTACTATGGACTGGCCAGTTTACTCTGTTAGACCTCAGTCGCCTAGTCTGTAGAATGGGCCCCAGGACAGAATGTTCATCATCTCAGTTAGCTGCTGGATGAACAAAACATGGGCCCCTGAAGGCTTTAGAGGCTGTGGAGCGGAACGGATAGAGCACAAAGGTGCTGATTTAGAGACACTAGAAGCACGTTCTGCAGGCTGCCTGTCCGTGTGTAGCCCCCTGGCTGTCCAGCGTCAGCTCACCATGCTTTGCCAGGCCTTCTGGCCCTCAGTCTGGGCTTGAGGTGCTGGGGGCCTTTCTGACCACAGACTCATCTTTTTCTGGGTGATCCCAGGTTCCAGATTAGTGTCCACAGTAACGGGGACCCCAAGGGGACACCTTCCAAATGGCTGCTTCCAGGCCTTATTGGCAGTGACCTGGGAGAAGTGAGGAGGATCCCAGTGAAGGGTTCACTGTCATCTGCCTGTGAGTGCCAGGTCTGCTTCTTGTCACTTCTCTTGAAGCTGGAATGACAGGTCAGGGGCCCCACAGTTCCTGTTCCTTAGGAGCTGACATCTAGCAAGGGCAAGAAGATCAGCCCAAATAAATAATTCACCACCAGCTGGCTGCCTGCCACGGGCATGTGAGGACAGGAATAAGCAGGAGCCCCTCTCCCTGGTGGCATTTGGTGGCTATAGACGCATTCTCCAAATTTGTTTAGCCTCCATAACAACAGTGCAAGCTTGCTGCTGTTTGGAATTACCCCATTGAACAGAGAAGAAAACGGAGTTTCAGAGGTCAAAAGACTTGAGGCAAAGCCAGGACTTAATTCCGGCAGCAGCACAGGTACAGAAGCCAGTGTTGCGTCCCGGAATAGGAGCCACGGACAGGAGGAGAAGGAGGCACACTGTTGCCTGGAAAGGTTGCAGGTGGGCCTCACCCATCCGCCCCGCCTTCATTGGGCACTATGGTGCCCCTTCGCTTGTGGCACAGTGTCTCCCAGGAGGAGCTTGCTCGGAGCCTCGCATTCCGCCCTGACTGTCCCAGGCACAGGTGTGCATTGGACTTCTGTGTATTGGGTTTACTCTGGGCCAGGGCCCTTACGCAGGATATAGAGGCGTTTCCAGCCCTAGTGCCCAGACAGACCGTCCTCTGGGCAGCTGTGACTCCCTTCCTCTGGCTGCATCAGTCCTCAGGCAATATGGGGCAGCCCTAGTGGACCCTTGGGTTCTGTCTGACCCCAAGCTGTCTCCCCATGCCTAGGAGCTCCTCAGTTCAGTGCTAGTCCTGGTGGAAGCTTCAGCTGATGTGATACAGGGCATTGGGCAGCCAGGCGGGCACACCTGTGCAGGTACACTGGGTATAGCCCAAGAGGGCCCTGGGCTGCCCCTCCCATCAGGCCCAGCTGCTGGGGTTACTGCAGGATTGTGTTGGTGGAGGCCGGGGTGTCTGAGCTAATTAGATTTCTTAGATTTCAACGCTCCCCTAATCCTGTTAGCCTGGCTGTAATTGTAACCACTTCAGGGTTTTGGCCATGGCAGGCTGTTGAGGACAGACGGTGTGGGGACTCTGCTCTGCCCAGCCCTGCCCTGAGACAGAGGCCGGGGACCAGAATTGCCTTCCTAGTGCTTCAGGGTAGAGGGCTGAGGAGGGTAAAAGGCTGTCAGAGGAGGTGTGGCCTTCAGGAACCTCCCGCTCAGACCCTTCAAGTACCAGTGGGGAGACTGAGGCCCATAGAGGGGCTGGCAGCCCTGATAGTTGGCAGTGGCAGAATGTCAGGGATTCGTGGCCTGGCTTGGGATCTTGGTTAGTGGAGACTGCAGGGCAGCTCTGGAGTTCCCAGGGGCTGGTGAGCAAGCCAGAGAGGTCTGTTCCTGGGCGCAGGGACTGAGGGGCCTCATGTGGCCTGTACCCCGGTCAGCAGCTGCTCTCCTCCCTCCCCTCCCCCAGGTGTGCACGTTGGTGCCTATACACACGCGCGCGCACACACACACACACACACGCCCCGTCTTTCCCAGACACTTGTCCAATTCATCGCACACCAGGAAATGGCCAGGCTGCCCGTTGTGGGAGGGTGTCGAATACGATCTCTCTCTACTTTGAGAGGTTCTTTTTTCCAGAAGTCTTTTTGGTGTCTGGCCTGAAAACAGACTGTACCCACTCTCTGTCCTCTCCCCTCCCTGGCTCCATTCTTATCCCCCACCCTGCCCCGCCCACAGCGTTAACCCCTGCTCAGCACCCTTTGCTGTCCTCTGAGCTGGGGGGCGGGGGCGGCAGAAAGCAGAGGAGTTGGAAGCCCCTGTGTTCTTCGGAGCCTCCCTGGCTGGTGCTAGGCTTTGAACTTCTAAGCGGGGAGAATTAGGGGCACCGATTGGGTTACCTGCTCTGGCCTTTCTTTTCTAGCCCAGGCAACTGAAGCTTGGAAAGCAGCAGTAGGCTTCATCCAAGGTCAGCAGCAAATGGGCGACAGAGCCAGGCCTGGGACCTGGTCTCTTCCAGCCCAGCACTCATTAAACATTTATTGAGCATCTACTGTTGGCCAGGCCCAGCCCCCTCCCTTGCTCTTCCAAGCACATAAATAAATACTCTTCCTCTCCTGACCTGGGATCCCCGTGCAACTGGGGAGGGAGAGATTTGCTTCTGAGCTCCAGACAGGACTTTCGAGGGATGTCCCTCGCAGCAGAGGGAAGACCGGGTGCTCCTGGGTGGCGTTAAAGCCCCTGCCCTGAAGCAGGCATCTTTGAAGGTGGGTTGCATTGCAGGGTACCCAGGCCCCACAGAATCGTTCTGGGCGAAGGGAGGGAAGGATGAGGCTGTGGAGAGAGTGGGTGGCTTGCCCACCTGCCCCAGCCCTCATCTGCTGGCTTTGTGCCCTGCAGGGCTAATAGCAGGCTGGCTCATTCCTGCTGTCGCTTCCTCTGTGATGGCAGACAGGGTAGAAACCTTCTCTCTCCACCCTGGGAGTCACCTGTGCCAGGCCCAGATGAGAGCTCAGGAGGATGGAGGCGCCAGGGCCTGGACCTTGCCCTTGCCTGCAGGGCCTCTGCCCCACTTCTACCCCTGCCTGTGGTGGACCTTGATCACAGTTGGGAAGCTAGTCCCGGAGCTGCCAGTGGCCAGTAACCGGGGCTCGGAGACCTCTGGAGGAGAATCCCCAAGTTTTTTCCTGGTGCTGCCCTTGAGAATTTCTCTACCCCTCCAATTCAAAGGTGGGGCAACCCCAAGCCCAGAGAGGTACAGGGACCGGCCAGAGGTTGAACAGCAAAATGATGTTCTGCAGAGGCTGTCTCCTTGTGCCCACTGGGCTGTGGTGCCAGCGATGTCCTGCTGTTATTTGCACCTTTCAGACCATCTTACCCAAGCTCTGCCTCAGGGTCAGGAAAGCCAAGCTCCCTTGTGGAACACGCCTGTTTCCACCTTTCTCCTCCTGCTTGGGGACGGCTCTCGGCCTCCTCCTTTCTTGTCCTTTGAGAGTCTGGGACTCTGGATAAGTTACATTTTACTTCTGACCTCAGTCCGCCCATGTGTTACAGACTTACTAACTGCCTCGCCCTTAGGCTGTGGAGATCGGAGATCCTGTGCACGGTGCACAGCAGGAGTTAGCATTCGGGAAACAGTACCCTCTGTGCCTGTCACACCATTGCTCCTCAAGTACAAAGTGGCACCGAGGACACCAGTGGGACTTGTTGGAAGTCCCAGGCTTACTCTGGCCTTTGGCTGGGCCCGGTACCTGCTTGGGATCTCTGATGTGGGGAAGGCCAGGACACACACAGGAGTCCTCGCCGGCTCCTGGCTCTTCTGCCTCACTTCTGCCCTACCCCAGCCTGCGGATCTCTGTCACTTTAGCTGGCCTCTCTTTCTTGCCTTTTTTTCATTACCAGACCACAAATCTGCTTGTGGTTGGGCAGTCCCGAAAGCAAGGCCAGTTGGCCAAAGGGTAGGACCTCCACTTCATCCCTTGATTTGGGCCTCAGGGACTCTGAGGACTCGCCGGCCATCCAAGTGGAAGGGCCTGTTCCCGGCCTGCATACCCAGGCCACCTTTGTGACCTGGCATTTGCCAGGAGAGGTGGTCCACGGGCTTCTTCAGATCCTGATATCAGTGTGGGCACTAGGAGGCCATGTCAGAACTGTGGCCCGAATCCAAGGACCTGTGGTCCCGGGCCCACGAGTGGGGTAGCCTGGCTGTGTGGCTGCCTTCTTTCTCCTCTCCGTGGACCTTTCTAGTCCAGCTCAGTGTGTGACCTCTTTTGCCGAGAAGATACGGTTTTTACAGCTCTGCTTCTAATCCAGCTTTCAGTGGTGAGAAACCGAGGCTGGGGAGGCAGAGGGGTCTTGACCAAGGCGACTGACACCTCTGGCAGTCCACCTGGCGTAAGAGCTGGGTGGCCAGGATGAAGGATGAAGGCAGGTGTGACCTCCTGGGCACACTGAGTTCACCTGGAAACCATCCCTTTGTGCCCTCTGTGAGATGCAGCAAGAGTCAGGGTTCAGTGTCCCCAGGAGGAGCCAGGGGAGAGGATGACAGAGGGAAGTCCCCACCCACTCCCTCTTCCAGGGAGGCTGGTAGGGCTGGTTTAGGTTGTCCACAGGGTCAGGAGGTCAGTTTCAGTGGTGCTGACCATGTTGCCTGGGTTCATGTTCCCTCTTGAGTTCCGGGGGCCCTGACATCACAGGTCAGAGCACCCCGCCTTCAGGAGGCCTGGCTGGTAGGACTTGGGGTGTCCTGCTGGCCCATGGCAAGAGCTGTGGCCCTGATCTGTGACTGTGGATGAGTCATGTCCCCTCCCTGGCACACAGGCTGGTTCTTGTGTCTGGCTTCTGAGAAGTGGGTTCTGTGGCTGGCAGGGATGAGTGGAGGGGACTTCTTGGCTCCCAGTTCTGGGGCTCCGGGATGGGCCTGTACTTCTGAACCTGGATAGGTGCAAGACGTTCTGATTTCCTGTTCCACGTTTGGTGATGGGGCCGCCATACTGTGAGCTGAGTGTGTCCATTTCTCTCCTGCTTGACACCAGATTTCTGCTTGTGCCTCATCTGTGGAACTGGTCCTTTTAGAGAAGAGCAGTGGGCCTGCTTTGGGTGTGCAGTCCTCATGGGCCCCAGAATCAGGCCTCCCTCTTAGCCAGTCCCCCGAGGTGCCCGAGCCCTGTGACTCCCCCACCCAAGGGCCCCACACACTTCCGTTTGCTCCATTCCTGAGCTCTGCGATTCTCAAAGCCCCGAGGGACCCTTTTTTAGCCATCTCAGCCCATGCCTGTCAGACAGGTGACTTACGGCCCGTGTCCAGCATCCTCCCATGGGCTGCGCCCCGAGACTGGCTGCTTCTTGCTCCCCGCAGCAAGTTCTAGCTCCTGAGGAGCCCAGTACGCTTGTGCCCTGTGTGCACCTAAGGACCATGGATCATGGTGAACTTGCTTCTCAGGGACGCTCTCTGGAGGGAGTGTGTCCCCGAGACTTCTCTCCAGGCGAGCTCAGGCTGGCATAGGCAGAGGGGTTCCCTGGAGGTGCTGGCTTTTCCTGTTCCCCCTGAGCCTCTTTGTTTTCCTCCTGTGCCTCTAGCGAGAGGCCGCCCAGCCTGTGTCATGAGACGTGGAAGTGAGTCGGGAGGGAGGTCCGACAGCGTCGCCGAGGCCGGAGGGGAAGAAAGTGGAGTGGCATCTGCTGATCAGCCGGGTCACATGTGCCCGCGGCTCGGGATGGTGGTGAATCTTCCTGGCTTCTCCTGGATGAACTGGGGCCCTTGCTGGGAGGTGGCCAGGGTGGGTGGGGTGGCTGTCAGCACTTCCTCCTCAGTCTGCCTCCCCAGCTCCTGGCTGAACCCTGCTCGCCCTGCCACTCTGCCAGGGCATGTCTTAGAGCGCCCTTGGGCTGCAGAGCTATGGTGTCTGCTGCTGTGATGGCACTTGGGGGTGTTGGGAGAGTGAAGGTGGGCTTGCCCTCTGAGTGCTGTCCAGTGTTATATGTGTCACTGTCGGGTCAAGGAGGCGGTGTCTTATTACCACGCACAGTGCTGATGATATCAGCACAGACTGTGGACATCCTCTGGACCAAGCCCTCATTTAGCTGCTGAGTCTGACCCCAGAGGCCACAGGTCCCTCGTAGAACCAGAACTGAAAGCCAAGACTCCAGCCCTCCACCAGAGCTCAGCCTCTGCCTTGTCTCTGCAGAGCTCCTTCCTGGGCCCCCCTGCAGCTCTAGGGGTGGCACTGGCCTCTCCTGGAGCAGCGGGTATCTGCTGCAGAGCTGCCCTGGACTTGGCCAGTTGTCGCTGTGTAGACAAAAGGTCCCCGGGAGCCCACAGGAGACGCCTCGCCCCGTGTCTGGCCCAGCTGGCCACAAAGGCCTTGGCCTGGACCAACGCTTGAATCTGTGGCTGTCATTCCATCCCTGGTGCAAACCGTCCCGGGGCCTGAAGAGCCAAGTTACCCGGACCACTGGCAGCTTTTTTCATCCCTGTTTTCCAGACGTGAGGCCTGAGGTCCAGGGAAGAAAGCAGCCCCACAAAGAGCTGGCAGAATGCTGAATCCGCTACCCTAACCAGCTGGGCTGGCCTCCCTGTGCTTCCACTCTGCTCCCCGAGGTTGCCCTTGACTGCCCAGGGCCAAGTGCACACCAAAGGAGGGAGCATCTGTCTCCCAGGCAGCTCCACCCCCAAGCCAGGCCCTGCTTCCCTCTGAGGCCTGGGGAGCGGGACACAAGGCCTAGCGCATGCTTGCTTCCTGCTGGGGTCCACAAGCCAGCTAGACCCGCTGTTCGTGAGCGCCTCGAGCCCTATGCTTGAGGAAGACATGAGGGTTTGGGACCCTTTCCCCTTTCACTGGGAACGATGAGTCCATTTATTAACCACCAAGTTTGTTGAATGCCCACGAGGTCTGTGGCCCTGAGAATGCAGTGGGGAGTTTGACAGAGGGAGACCCTGCTCGTGGTTAGGTAAGTGAGACAGACAGCGAGGCCACAGCATAACGATGTCACGAGTTATGGTAAGTGCCTGGGAAAAAGTAAGCCAGGCCAAGGTGCTGTGGGGAGTCAGGAAGTGAAATATAGATGGTGTGGTCAGGGAAGGCTTCTCTGAAGAGGCTGTATTTGAGTGGATACCCCAGGGAGGCAGTGGGGTGAACCTGTCCACAGGCAGCCAGAAGGCGCTACACTTGGAGAGGGCCCAGGCATATACATACATCCAGGGCACACTCCAGGATGGGGAGGGATCGGGCGTGGCTGGACAGAGCTCAGGGAGGTGGGAGACAGAAGTCACCAGAGTGACCAGGGAAAAGGTCACGGAGGGCCTCCCTGAGCACAGGGAAGGCTACTGACTTCATGCTCAGTGGTCCGGAAGCCACTGGAAGATTTTAAGTAAAGGACTGAGAATGTCTGATGTGTCTGCTGAGATGATCCCTCTGGCTAGTGCACTGACAACAGTGTGGCAGTCGATGCCAGCAAGGTGGCATGGGTTTGCGTGTGCCCGTGCACACGCATGTGTGTGTGTGTGTGTGTGCGCGCACGCGCGTGTGGTCCCAAGACGGTGAGGAACATCAGGTCTAGGGATGATCTGGAGAGTAAACAGAGCCTGTGCACAAAGCAGGCCCTAGAGATCAGGCTGGAGTACTCGCTTGTCTCTTGAGTCCTGGGAGATCTTGGCCCTTCTGCTATATCATCATTATCATCATCATCATCATCATCATCATCATCATCACTTTATTGAGCTTTTTTTAGACAGGGCCTTACTGTGTAGTCCAGGCTGGCCTCAAACTCGGCCATCCTCCTGCCTCAGCCTCCCGAGTGCTGGGATTTCCTTCTCCTTTTCCTGTTGAGCTTGGCTCCTCTTCTGCTACTGTGTTGTGAGATGCCCATTTCACAGCTGGAAAAACGGAGGTCTGGGGAAATATTTCTAGCATTCTGATCTACAGGTCCAACTTTGTCCTTGTGCATTGGTCTCCATCCTCCTTCCGATCTGATTCGCTTCCCTTCATCTGCTGCATTGTTAGGTCCTGTGGTGCTTTTTTGACATGCCGGCCCCCTCAGGCCCTGCACATACCAGTTCTTCCAGCCCCACCCCTCCGTCTGGCAGGCTCCTACTCATCCCCCGGAGCCCAGCTTGAAGCTGTCCTGTGACTTCCCCGCATACTCTCAGGCATGGCACACTTCTTCCCAGTTCTCTCCTCTCCTCCCATTCTCCAGAGCTCAGGATAACCTGGGTCGGGACTGGGACAATGCCCCCTTCACACCCCCTCTTTCCGCTTTCTCACTGCCTGGCCCCAGGCCTGGCGGCTCAGAGGAGGGAACAAAAACATTTCAGTGTATTCCTGGAGTAGTAGCTGGTTACTGTGGAAACGAGGAAGTGTTGCAACTTCCTGAACTTGAGGTTGGGGTCACGGAAAGTGGCTGTGTCTTGGCTCTAAGGGATCAACCCAGAGTGGCATGCTGGGACTCTGAGTAATTCACCTTCGTCAGGCCTGTTCCTGTCCTGAGCCTCAGTTTACCCATCTGTGAAACAGGCACATTCCAGGTCCCTGTTGCTCCAATCGTTTTATAGGACCACAGGCAGTCCTTTGCCTTCTGTGAGCCTGTTTCCTCAAGGTTCCTGGGTCGTTTATCTCCAGGATCTGAGTCTCAGTGGCCTGGCTGGCCCCTGACAACCAACTGGGATCCCGCTGGTTTGCAGAGGTACAAGGAGGGACATGCTGACCGCCAAGGCAGAGCGAGCAGAGCAGGAGGGGGGTCCAGACCAGCTGGTACTGGATCAGGGTCACCTCCCCTCCCGCAAAGTCATCCTGAGCTAGTGTCAGCGGGGTGGCCTTTGCCTCTGCTGGACCCTGCCCCCTCCGCCTTGCATGCAAGGCTCCGTCCCGACTCGCCCTGGGTGGCTAGCATGTCCCTGGCTGGCCCCCGCGCTTGTCCCCTGGTGGGCAGCGCATTCTCACTGTGTCTCTTCTCTCTGCTTCGCTGCTCAGAAGCTGCAAGTTAGCCAACCACAAAGCTGTGGCCGGGCACTTCTGGGGCTCTGCGCCCATGTGTGGGACTCACATCTGGCCTGTCCGGCACAGTGAGGTCAAAAGTCCAGGATGCCGAGCCTGTCTCTGCTGCTGCTGCCCTGTCATAGCCTAAGCACTGCCTGGCACTCATCGGTGAAATAGGCAGAAGGACCCGTGGAGGGGCATGGAGCTTGTGGCCTCCAAAGCCCAGGGAAACACTCAGCAGTATGCTGGCAGCAGGCAGATGTGGGTGATGAACGTGGACCTTTGAAGTCTGAGTCATGGGCTGGCCCTGGCTCGGCGGTAGAAAGCTGGTCGTCCCGCACAGGGTTCTGGGTTCGATACCCAGCAGGGAAGATGGGGATGAGTGTTGGTTTCTGTGCCTAAGACCCCCATCCAGTTCCTGGCCTGTGCCCAGGGGCATGGGCCTCAGGTGCCATGCAGAAGTGCCTTTATATCCTTCACAGAGTCTCTAATATTGGGTAGAATAGAGGTCCAGGACAGCTAAAGGGACCCCTAAAGGGTCCCTGACAGGGATCCAGAGCCCTTTCCCAGCTCTACCTCTCTGCCTGCTTCCAGCCTGGGCAACCCCTCGGCACTCCTGCTCCATCCGGGCACCAAGGGTCCTGTTTAGAGGCTCACTTTGGTTAAATAAGGGCCTTGCCATCGCTGTGTGAATGGGCACAGATAGGACAACACCCACCCCATGGGTTTCCTTACCTGCTGCACATCTCCAGGCTGTTCCCTAAGTTCCCCAGTCCTCTGCATTCTTCTGCCCACTGCTCTGTCCCCTCTGTGAGGACACCAGCCGTGACAGAGAGGCCCTGCGTGGTTACTGAGGGACAGACGACCTCTATCATCTCTGCCTGGCTCAGTATGCTCTGTGCATGTGAGTTTCACTGTTAGGCTCACCTGTTGGTGTTGTGTTTAGCAAATGTGGCCTTAAAAAAAAAAATCATCTGGAGGGCTGGAGATTTAGCTCAGTGGTTTTGGCACCTCCCTCGCAAGCACAAGGTCCTGAGTTCAATCCCAGTAACCACATACAACAATGCTGGGCGTGGTGACTCACGCCCACCAGCAATCAATACCACAAACCACAGTGCCAGGCATGGTGGCTCACACCTGTAATCCCAGCACTCGGGAGGCAGAGGCAGGAAGATTGCTGAGTTCAAGGCTTGCCTGGGCTACATTGTGAGCTGAGGGCCAACCTGAACTACAAAGCGAGACCCTGTCTCAAAAAAAAAAAAAAATCACCTGGAGGTAGTGGGGCTTGCCTGTAATCCCAGCATTCAAGAGGCTGAGGCAGGTCAATCGCTACAAGTTCAAAACAAGCTTGGGCTACGTAGTGAGTTCAAGGTCAGCCTGAATAACATAGTGAGACCCTATTTCAAAAATAAAACAAAACAAAAAAAAATTGAGGGGGACTTAGACTGCTTTCCTGTACCTTTGGCCAATTCCTGTCTGTCCAAACTGGTGCTTTGTGGGTTGAGATTTTGCACTTCCTTTGTTTGGCTTGTTGGAGCAGCTACTTTTTCTGTTTTGAAGCCATACAGTAAACAACCCTACCTCTCACGTTGTTTAGATTGCTCACGCCAAAAAGGCAGGGAGGGTTAGTAAATACTCCCCTTTGGTTGCTCTTTGCTTTGGTAAGTGTTTTGGCTCCTTTGTGTATTTGATTTTATCTGTCTTCCCTATCTGTCTGGGCCCGGGGCCTCCAGCCCTTCTCCTACGGTTTGCTAATGGCGCTCTGTGTCCCGGGATGGTTGCGTGTGGCAGTGCCTGTTGGTTACTGCTTGACTTAGGCGTGGAGTTCGCGTTGTGGTTGCTGCAGATGATACGATTATTAAATGATTGCATGGCAGATGGTGAAGTGTTTTGAGGAAGGGGCCTTGCTCTAATTCTTACAAAGCCACTGTCAGGACAGAGTCGGCCTGTCCTGGCCCTGCAGCCTGGCTGAACCCGGAAGTCACCGTGACTCCCCCCAGGACTCTAACCTGACGCACTGGACTCTCTAACACTGCCCTGCACAGGGCAGACTTGTGGGGACGGAGTCAGGGACTGACCACTCCGATTCCAGCTTTCTGGTGTTTGCAAAGCTGCTCTTCCCTCCCCCACAACCTGGGCAGCAGGCTTGTTCCCTGTGTCCCTTTGACCACTCGCGTGGGGCTTAATAAAGGATGCCTACTCCTGTCACCTCCTACCTCCTCTGCTTTACTACTGATTACCTCATGGTTTCGTGTTCCCGAGCCTGGCCTTCCAGGTCCTTTAGTCCCTCGTCCCAACTGCACTGTTCTGTTCTCTTCTGTCTACCTGGAGAACTCCTAGGCATCCTACAAAACCTCAAGCCTCAGCTTGCCTTTGTACATGAGAGCGGTCAGATGAATTAGTCCTGACCTCACCTTCTCCTCCTCCCACCGTTTTCCGGCTGTCGCTGCTACAGCCTGGTCCCGCGGCATGGCACATCTCCTGGGGACCCCAGCCCCAGGCAGGCTCTGGCGCCCGGCTCCCAGCACCATGTTTGGCCTCTTGGTGTGCATTCCACAGGGCTTCCTGCCCCGATGAATAGTGCTGAGTCCCTGACGGGTGCTGGCTGGTGGCTCCGAAGTTTGGAGAATGTGTAGGTTATCACCTTGGGAATGACCCTTACACCTTGCTTTAAAAAGAGGCAAAAATGTCACTGTCCGGGGTCTGTGCCCGTGCGTTGTGTGCATTGTGTGACCTGGCTTGGCTTTGCTGGTTAGAGCCAGAGGGCCGGGCTGAGCTCCCGGAGCACCTCCCAGCCTGGGTGTTTTGCACAAGGCTGCTAGGTCCCGCGACACCTGTGAGTCAGCTGAGCCCGCTCCGCCGCCCGCTAGGCTTCCTGGGAGAGTTGGCTCCACAGCAGTAGCAGCTGGGCCAGGCCGCAAGGCCTCTTGGGCAAGACCCTGGGCAGGGCCATGGGCTGGGGCCTCGTACGCGCAGCCTACGCACAGGCAAGGCTTTGGGCACATGGGCTCTGGCTTGCCACGGCGCTGGGGTGGGTGGAGGGAAGGCCACCGTGGTGGGTAAACACAGTGATCTGGCCTGCCCAGGCACGTCCCCAGCTGCCGGTGACTGTGCAAGAGAACGTCTCACAGAGCTGGGAGTTGCCAGGTGTCAGGGAGAGGGTGACAGGGAGGGACGCACGGGAGCCTGTGTGGCCTCGCCTGGGACTCTGCTCCTCCAGTGTCTGGTGAAGGCTACTGGAGACCTGGGGTCCTGAGGAATGTGGGCTTGAGCTCAGCCGCGCACACTGGAGCACCGTCCCCGGAGCAGGCTGTGCCAGCTGCAGATCCGCCCCAGTGCACCGAATGCCTGGCACGGTGCTTCGGGGCCTTCCTGCTGTCACAGCGCCTTCCGCAGGGGGTGGTACTGCCTCACTTTCCAGAGGAGGAGGCCGGAGCTTGGAGGGGATGGGGCTCCCAGGCCCTCAGTGACCAAGAGGAATCTGGCCTGTCTACGTGTGGGCCCTGGTGTGTGTCTGTCGCTGCAGACAAGTAACCTACAGCCATGGTTGCCGCCTCTGCCCTGCTGACTGCAGAGCCCCGAGAAGTCCTGTGCCACGCAGCCTGCAGGCAGTATAGGTGGTGGCTTTTCCCAGGGACAATCTGCACTGAGGGCCAGGACAAGAGCATCCACATGTGAGGTCTGTCTGTGTCCCCAGTGGCCCCACTTCCTTAGCCTTTGCACTTGGGTAAACAGAGTCAGGGCACTGACACAGACGCAGAAACGGCTTATGTCTTGTCCGAGTGAACTTGGCTGTGGGTGCTTTTGCCTTCTGCCCTTTCTTTTCCTTGGTGTCGGTCCAGGGTAGTTGGAGTCCCTACTTTGTTCCCGAGAGAATGGTAGACCCCTCTCTCCAGGCCCTGGAACCCAGTGGAGCCCTAGGACTGCTTTGTAATCAGACAGGAGAGATAGAAGCTGGGGTGCTGGCTTGTGGGCGCAGGTGCTTGCTGCTTGAGCCCCCTGCAAGGGCACTCCACACGGGCTTTTGGCTGGGCAGGAGTGAAGGCACAGAGTAGCCTGGGACACAGGGTGGACTTCATCACTCTTTCTTTGTCCCTCTGCCATTGCCACCCCAGACTACCCTATCCACTGGACCCAGGTGCCTCTGCCCGTGTGTGCCAGTGACAGCTCCTGGCTTTGGAAAGGGAGGAGACAGGTTACAGAGACTGGATGAGCCAGAGCGTAATTTTGTTTCTGTGGCTCCTTTCAAGCTGTCACGGTAAATCTATTTTACCCGTCACTTTGTAAATCATTATGCAGGATTAAGCCTTTTACCAGCTTTTAAGGCTTCTGCAGCCGTGGACAGCCCACCTCACCCCCAGTCTGCCTTTCTCTTTCTCCTGTCTGCCTTTGGCACGTTCCTGCCACCATCCCTGTCACTACTTCTCCAGGGGCAGGCAGTCAGCAGGCGGGTGGGGATGTGGGGGAACAGCGTGCCATCCTTGGGTCAACTGCCCTATTTTACAGATGGGAAAACAGGCCCGGGGGAAGTAGAGGCTCACAGGTGGGGCCTCCTGTGCTCCGTTTTTCCTGAAGCAGAGGGGAGGGAAGTCGCCGTAAGTCACAAAGCGTGGGAGCTGGCCTCAGTGGACTTGACCTGCCGTGGCTGTGGTGAGATGGCGCTAGACGCCCAGGGAGCTCCAGCCTGGGAAGTGAGACTTGCCGGGAGCAGAAGGCCCTCTGCCCGCTCCCAGAGCGTGAGCCAGAGGGACAGAGAGCTGGAGTGGGGTGCGATGGGTGGTGCCACTCTCACATGTAGGATCCCATGTATTTATTTCTCCAGAAGTCTGTGGCCTGCTTCAGAGAGGGCTTGGCATGCAAGAACAATGAGGCCATTTGCGAGACAGTCGCAGTGGAGGAGCGTGGCCGGGCTGCTGGGCCGGAAGCCAGTAGTGTGACCGGTGCGTTTCCATCGGGGCTCCATCTGGAGAGTGGTTCGGAAACACGCGGGCAGAGGGGCCTGCTCAGGCCACAAGTGGGGCGAGTGGGCGTCCCAAGGCTGGACTGGGTGGCCGTGCATCTCACTGCCTTTCTGGGGGTCGTCTGGCCTGGAACTCAGGCTGAAGTCTTTCCCCCTCGGCAGCAGCCTCTCATTCTGCCTCCCACCTGTTACCCATGCTGACAGCAGCCCTTGCTGACAGGGACACGCACACTAGCTCATGCTCTTCTTCCCAGCCAGCCTCCTTTGTTTTGAACAGTGGCGTTTATCACTGCCTGTGGTCTCAGTCTGTCAGGCTGGCACATCTGCTCGGGCCAGCTACTGATGAGAGATGTTTATTTGGCCCACGGTTTTAGAGGTGCAGTGCACAGTCAGCTGGCTGCAAGGCAGAGACAGCAGGATGGAAGGGGCTGCATGCAAGAAAACTGCTCACACCATGGTCGCCAGGAAATAGGAAGCACTGGGTACAAAAACAGACCTTTCGGGTTATGGCCCTAGTGACCACTCCTGACAGCACAAAACTCTTCCATGGATGAACGTAGCACTCCCATGATCTGTCGCCTCCAGAAACCCATCTCTGTGCATGGGAAACATCTGGGGACATTTTAGATCTAAATTATAACATGACATTCTCTGCCATCACGACCTCCGCACACACACTCCCTCTGCCGCATGGTTTGGCTGCTTCTGGACTCAGGAAGACTACATAGCTTTGTTGCTCATACTGCTGCCACAGGGACCATCAAGGCACAGGCTGAGGCACTGTCCTTGCATGGAAAGATCCAACAAAAGTCCCAAGGCCAGGCTGGAGATTTAGCTCAGTGGTTCCGGCGCCTGCCTCGCAAGCGCAAGGCCCTGAGTTCAATCCCTGGTAACCACATACAGTGCTGGGCGTGGTGACTCACGCCCACCAGCAATCAATACCACATACCACAGTGCTGGCTGTGGTGGCTCATGTCTGTAATCCCAGCACTCTGGAGGCAGAGACAGGAGGATTGCTGAGTTCGAGGCTTGCCTGGGCTACACAGTGAGCTCAGGACTAGCCTGGACTATAAAGTGAGACTCTCAAGACCTTGTCCTCTTGAAGAGCTTCGGCCTTTGGCAGACAGGACCTGAAGGCTCCAGAGAAATCAGGGTAGTTAGTTTCCAGGTGTCAGAGATGACATGAGCCAGAGGGGCCAAGGAACACTGCTTGGAGGAGGGGCCTTTGAGGGGAGCACTGGCGTTGGAGAGTCTTTGGCTGCTGTAGGGGAGGGAAGAGGGAGAGGAAAGGTATGCTGGGAGGTGAATGGGCAGGAAGAGAGGAGGAGTGCATGTGGGGGTCAGGATGCAGGTCAGCCAGCACCCGGGACTTGAAGGGAGTAACAGTGGAGGCGGCTACAGGCATGGCCAGTCCCAAGGGGCGGGGGATCTTGTCTTGCAGGTGGGCAGGTTGTGCTACACAGGAGCCCAGGGACAAAGTGGTGTTTAGGAGATTAGCCTGGCGGCGGGGGCTGCCGGGTCGGAGGAGACTGGAGCCCTGCTAATTACACGGCTTGTGAGTCCCTCAGGTGCCCTCAGTACCACCCGTCCCCTGCAGTGGTGGAGGGCCGGGCGGCCCCTCCTCCTCCCAGCCTGTCCACACCAAGAAGGGTGGAGGCAGCAGAGGTTCAGAAGGTCAGGCTGGGTGCTGGCTGGCCAGCCTCTGTCCTCAGCTGTGAAGTAGGGAGAGCCGGCCGCAGGAGCAAATGAAGTACGAAGACGGGGTGTCTCCCATGCGGTGACATTCCGGATTTCACCCCTTTCTAGAAAGACTGAGCATGTTGGCTCATCGGCGGCCTCTGGCCTGCCTGGGTTCTCTCAGTTGGAGGCCACATGGAGATCTGAGATCTGTTATCCAGCCACATGGTTGTGGGCAGTCACTGCCCTTTTCTAGGCCTCAGTGGGTGGCTCTGTGCACGGGTGCCCCCCCCCCAAAACTCCTGCCCCACCGCACCTGCTCATGTGCGCCGTGCCTGGGAGAGCGCAGGGCCTGGGTGCAGTCAGGGGCGTCCTCTGTGGGCAGGGCTCCAATCACCTGGCAGGATGGTTGTCATGGCAGTGTCACACCCTGGCTTGTAAGCCTTGGGACCAAAGCCAAGAGGTTCTGCACACCTCTGGGTCTCTGCGACTTCTAGGGCCATTTTGCGTTTCCTCTCTATGTCCTGTGTGCCACCCCTGCCGGTCTCCTTGGTAACCCACCCTTATCAGATCCCTGTCTGTGCCCCCTTCCCCCAGCGAACTAACTGTGACGCGCGGGTCCCAGCACAAGCTGCAGGCAGCCTCCAGGTAACTTGCTTTTCTGTGAGGTGCACTTTGGGGGTTTTTAAAAACAGATTTCGTTTCTCTGATAACAGAGCCCTTGAGAGAGTGAGGAGACAGTACCGGAAACAGCGCCCACATTTCTGTTTCAGTATGAAGCAGGCCGTTGAGGGGCTGAGCTGGCAGCCAATAGGGGAGAGGCCACTCAGTGAGGAAACTGAGACTCAGAGCAAAAGGGATTGTTCCTGAAGCCACCCAGCAAGAGAGTGCATGAGTGAAAGGGATTTCTGTATTATTCCCAAACACTGCCACCAGCACTACCACATCCAGGAGTCTTCTTACGCTCCCTAAAGGAGGACAAGCAACTTGCATGCAAATTGCTTCATTTAATTTCCCAGTGAACCCTGAGAGGGAGGGACTGTTTGCATCTCCCTTTGACACCCTTCATGAATGGTTCTGGTGAGAGGTGATCACTGGACCATGCAAAACTAGACTGTGTTAGTGGCAGGATTTGAACTTGGGTCTCTCGCTGTCCTTGGTTACCCCTCTGTGCCCCAGTCCCTGGGTTGCCCAGTGCAGCAGTGGGACATCTTCCTCTTTCTAGAAGGTGTGGGTGCAGAGGACCTTCTGTATTGGGGAGATAAAGAGCCCGTTTGGGATGATTTTTATCAGCTCGAGCAAGCCGGTTTGACTTACAGGAAAAAGCCGATTTGCATTTGGGGAGAAGCTGCATGTAAAGGCTGCGGTGAGCACCGGGTGGATTTATAAATAAACAGTAGGCTGAGGGCATTGTCTGTCCCCAGCTGTACAATGCCAGTCTTATTGACACCACAGCCTGGTGTGAACGTCACGGCTGCCCTTTGGACAGAAAGCCTTGCTTGAGTAAGAGAAGCCGCTGGAAATGCCAAGGAGCCCAGCCTCCGACCTGGTGTCCTGGACATCCCAAAGCCCAGCAGGTGCAGAACTGTGGGTGATGACGGAGAGACAGCTCAGGCTGTGAGGACTGGGGCCTCCTGGAGTCCCCGAGGGAGCCCTTGGCCGGGCCTGGGGGTCCGGGCCTGATGCTGAACCAAGTCCGAGGCCATATGCTGCCCCTAGCAGGCTTTGTGGCTCCCAGGCCTTGACCTTTGGCTCTGAAGTGGGTCCTTCTTTCTTCTCTTTGAGAACCTGGTGAGCTAAAGGCAACAGGAGTTGGGCCAGGTGTCCCTGCCCTGCCGACACAGCAGGTGACACTGGACAAGTCTAGGGCCTCACTGTCCTCTTTAGGACCTGTTCCTGTACCCCGGGGGACCCCAGGATACTGCTCACACTCTTCACAATACAGGCACTCCCTCCAGCCTGGAACATGCCCTTTGTTTTCCATTGGGGGGGCCTCAGGCACACAAGGTCCTCTCTCAGCACCTCCCTCTTTATGGGTGTAGAGTTGGGAAAATTGGGGTTGTTAGAAGGATGAAATATAATAATATATGGTTAGTGCTCAGCGTAGAGCCGGCCCCATGGTGAAGTTCATAAATAAATTATGTCAGCAATATTTATTTCAGGGGGAAAAAAAAACCTATTTTTAAGTCAGGACACTATCTATTAAGTCAGAGATTCTCCTAATTCCAGATGGTACTAAAGAAGAAGAATCACCATCACGCCCGTGGCTGGAAGGCCGCCCCGTGAGGTTGGTGCTTAGCCCCACAGGCCTCCCAGCGGTGGCCCTCCTGGTGACCGGCTGGCCTCCCTGCATAGATAAGCACGGCTTCACCCCTTACCTGGCTGCTCTGAGTGTAGACATGAAGTGTCTGTCGCCTGTCCGTCACCTCAGGCTGGCCATCACCTGTCCATCACCTTGTGCGTCTGGCCATCATGTCAGGCTGGGAGGCCCTAACCAGTGCCACCTTGAGGGAGCCCTTTCCCGAGCCTGAAGGTCTGGGCTAGACGGGCCCTCCGCCTCTGACACCTGTTTTGTGGTAGAGATAATCGGGCAAAACATGAAGCACTAATGCGTTTTGTTTAGTGCGGGGCTGGGATTTGAAGAAGGCTCCTGAGCGGACCAAAAGCCCACAGCTGCCCTCCTGCACGCGTGTCCGTGCGCTCCCAGGGAAGGGAGAGTGAGTGGGTCTGCAGGGAGGGCCGGCTGGTCCTGCGGGGAGCTGGGCGTGGGAGGCCTCTCAGGGCTGGGAGGTAACCAGGCTGTGGAACCAGCAGTCGTCATCAGCCAGAGCCGCTGCCCCGTGCGGACTCCACCTGCCCTCAGCAGGGGCCTGAGGGGGCCAGGATACCCCTAGGCTCTCGGGTCAGGACAGAGACCAGAGCAGACAAGACCCCTGCCTGAAGGGGTCAAAGGGAGAGTTTCCTTTAGCCACCGGAGGCCCCTTTATAGATTCACCAAGTGCTCAGGAAGAAGTGGGGCGCTGGGTGGGAGACTCCAGGAGGTGGGCAGGGAGCCTTTAGATGAGGAAAGCTTTTGGGGGGATGGGGGCACAGTGATAGAGTAGGAAGGGGACCACATTGCTAAAGCCAAGAAACCAAAAGCAGGCCAGGGTGGCTGGGGACAAAGGCCCAGGGACACAGCAGCTGGGGACATGGCGGACCCCCCTCCCCTCAAGTCCACTTGGCCTCAGACACAGCAGAGCCGCCAGGCCTGCAGCAGACGCGCCCAGGTCAGGACATGACCAGTGCTGCCGGTGGGTTGCCCGTGGGGCCCACTCCCTGCCCAGCCAGGGGGCACATGACAATGACATCATGGCTATTTCTGCCTGCTCCTGGCCTCCTCTATCTTGGTTGCATGAATGGGAGGCCTGGGCCAGCTCTTTCTCTGCTTTCCGAATACCACCTGCCACTTCTCTGTCACCGAGGGCAAAAGCCAAGGCCGAGGGACACAAGGGCTGTTGCCTCGGGGTCTCCAGATAAGTGCACGTGCCCAGCCTGGGGTCACCCTGGCCCATACCCTTTGTTTATTTACTCCGGTCTTTGCTCAGACCCCAGAAGCGAGCTGCCCGGAATGCCGTCTGAAGAACTCGACATGATAATGAAATCAATTGGACTGTTTCCCCAGTAATTCTGGAGATGGACGCGTCATTAATGTTGGTAATACAGAGCCTGTCAGATCACAAACTTCTCAATAAATGTGCAGCTGGCAAGCTCTGATAGAAATTGGAGGCAAGCGGAGAATGAGATTTGGGGCCTTTGATATATGGGGTGTCAGTGGCACGGTGAAGTTTTTATCAATTTCTGTCACTTTGGGCTTTTGTGCTCACTACATATGTGGTCTCCGAGGCACCTCTCAGAGGCTGCTTGGATGCTAAGTGTACCCCCCCTCAATAATATGAGGAAGAGGAGCTGCTGGGGGCCTGGACATGCACCCTAATCTCTCTGTGGGGTCCCATTCTCATGAGCTTCTTGGGCCTGTGAGCCAGAGACTAGACCCGGAGACCCCGTGGGTGTTGCAGCCACTCCACAGCCCTGAGAGTGACCCTGCTGATTAAAGACGCCCCTGGGCCCCATGCAGGGGAGCTTGGGAGTGCAGGGTGGCTCTGCGGCCGCCCTCCCTCGGGGTCAACAGTCAGGGACAACGGGAGGGCAGGAGCTGTGTGGACAGCCTCTCTGCAGCAGCCTGGCGAGAAGGGCCTTTTAGATGGGGAGCCATGGGGGACAGGCCAGGAATCCAGGGCAGCCCTTAGGTTTGTGCAGGAGGCGGAGACTGAGCAGGCCAGCCCCAGGCACGTCGGAGGACAGGCGGTGGGCGCTTTCTGGGCACAGTACAGGCTGATGGTTGGACCTGCTCCCTAAGGGGCAGATCGCACTAGAGCCAGACCACTGGATCTCCATCTGAACTCCCGTGAGGACCCACTGGGCAACCCCAGGCAAACAGCTCAGCCTCTCCTTGCCTCAGTTTCCCTGGCTATCTATACAGTGCGGGAACATCAGGACCACCTACCTCAAGAGCCCTTGTGAATATAATTGAATGAGTGTGTGTGTGACACACTAATACCTACTGCTGCAGAGAAGACAGCTGGGACTGGGCCCGGGTGAGCCCGAAGCCCGGGCTCTAAGTAGTTGCTAAGCCTGGGGTCCCCATGGGCCTCTGGGCTCAGCACCCCACCTTGCTCCAAAGTGTCCTGGCCCCCTGCAGGTGGCTTTTGGCAGCTCCAGGCCCCACCCCTGACTTCTGCGGACCTGTTTGATTTTGGAGGAGGGCTGCTTGCAAGGCCCAGGGGCCTCAGGAAAGAGGAAGAGACCAAGGCTTGGGAAAGCCTAGGGTCTGCTGCTCCACAGCCAAGGGCCAGCCTCTGGGCCAGCCTGTCTCATCCCCCTGAGACCCCTGGGATCCTGGCACCCCCTGCTGCTGTGCCAGGGACCAGCATTTGTTCTGGTCCTGCCTTCCAGGTGACACTGTGGCTTGGTTTGGAGGAAGTATCCCTTCCCCCCAGAGGGGCCTTGAGCCCCCATGAGGGTGGGGGGTGGATAGGCACAGTGGCAGCTGCTGCCCTGGAAGAGGCAGCTGGACTCCTGCTTTGCTCCCTAAGGGGCAGGTCATCCAGGCAGGTCAGAGCACACGCTGGCTGGGCCCTGCCCGGTCCTGTCACCCTGCATGTATGACGTAAACAGTCCCCAGCACCTCTGAGTGTCACTTTCCTACCAGCTGAACACGGTCCTGGTGCCCACCTGATTCTGGCTGTCATAGCCGGGTGCCCAGGACACCTCTGCTGCTGGGTGTCAGCCAGTACCAGCTCTGGCTGACTGGTTCTGGCCCATACCAGGGAATCGGGAAATTTCCTGTAGCAGGAGACCTGTGCGCAGGGGAGCCCCAAGGGCCGGAGGCAGGCGTGAATCGGCCTGCTTGAGAGGGGCATTCGGGAGGGCTTCTCCTGAAAGATGGGTCGGTGCACGCTTAGCCTTCCAGAGAGTATGGAGGCAGGAACGAGGACCTCTCAGGGGCACCAGGGTCCTGAAATGCCAGCTGTGCCCTCAGTGCACCAGCAAGGTGAGGGATCATGTCGCAGATGTGACCTAGAGAGCCACTGTTGCAGTGGCCCTGGGCAAGGAGTACTGGCCACTGTGGTACCCCAGGGTTTGGGCTCAAGGCTCCTTACCATTAGCACAGAAGCCAGCCGCTGGCTAACTGCAGATGGAGGCGAGGTTATAAGCGGGCTGGGTGAAGAGGGCGGACGTCCTGGAGGGGCTGCGGGGCCGGGCCTGGCTGAAGCAGGTTAGCCAGCAGTCGTGGGGCCCTTTCTGGGTGCTGCGTGAGGAGGGCGAGGTCTTGGCTTCAGGGAGCTGCAGACTGTGTGGCAGAGGGTTCACTCAGCCTGCTGGAGAAGGAGGGGCGGTGGAAATCCCAGGACAGGAAGTGAGGGAAGGGTTTGGGAGGCCGAGGAACAGCACTGGCAAAGACACAGAAGGTGGCCAGGGGCACAGCTCTTAAAGCCAGGCCAGCGCCTTGGACTTTGCTCCTCTCCAGGGAAGCAAGTCGGACAGCTGGGTGTCCCAAGTCAGAGAAGAAAGACAGGGCAATAGTGTCCTTGGAACCAGGGTCCTCAGCCACAGGGACACAGAGTAGGAGGGAAGTCCGTGTTTGCCACCCTGTGCCACCTTCTGAAGACCTGGGTTCGGCCCGAGGGCAGGGCAGGGCCTGTTTGCCCAGTGGGAGGGTCCTCTCCCGGCAGGTGACTGGCACCGGCCCCTCCGGTGTTAAAGTCCATCTGGGTGAAGCAAGGCAGGCGGCAGGTGGCTAGGTGAGGGCTGTTCTGGCAGAGGTGCCCTGCCATCCACACCACCATAGCCAGGGCACTCCTGGGCCCCCACAAGCTCCCTACTCGGCGTAGATGGAGCGTGTGATGGTAATGGCAGCCATCTGTCACCAGTGGCATTTGCCACAGTGCAGGCAGGTAGCTGAGGACCAGAGAGGGCTGTGGCCTCACAGATCACACAGCAAGCTGTACTTCTGCCGGGCACGCAGCCTCCCCGGCCTCTGAGGCCTCAGGGGGAGCTGGCCAGGCTGTGCCTCTGTCCCTCCTGCTGTTCCTGACAGCACTTCCTGAGGATGCACGGTCCTGTTTAACTCCTCTCCTTCCTGCGACTGAGGCAGCGGGCTCCGAAAGTCCTGCCCCTGGCGAGTGCTGCCCAGCCTGTCCGGCCCAGCGGAAGGCGAGGCCCGGATCACAGAGAAGTCTCAGCCCCTCCGGCAGGCAGAAGCCCCGGCTTGGGCAGTGGGTAAACATGGTTATTTTTAACCCGCACAGGACTGTGGGGGCAGCAGTGTGACCCGAATTTGGCTCAGCTGTGCCCTGCCCCGCCCAGAAAGGAGGCCCGCGCTGCCCCTGCCTCCTTCCATCAGTTCCAGGACTGCCAGGAAAAGGAACTGGGCCGGGCCAGGCTGGACCGCGGTCTCAGCAAGGGCACCCAGGGCCTGCAGCAGAGGCTGGGCCAGGCACGGGGACAGGATGTGGTTTGCACAGAGGCGACATTTCACGGTGTAAGAGAAATATTGGAGCCACACAATTTCATGATCTTTCCGAGGCTCTGTATTCAACCCTCCCTGGTGCCTTCGCTGGTGTGGCCAGAGATTTAGCCACGGCAGCTCCTGAGGAGGGCAGAAGGCCTGTGTGCCATCTGCATCATGTGTCCTTGGGTCTCAGTGACATTATCCATGAAGTGGCATCATTCCCAACCTGGCTGGGTTTGGCAGGGAGCTAATGAGATCATGGCTCTTCCATCACTTATTCATTCAACAAACACTGTTGCATCAGTTTTGTGCCAGCTGCTGTTCCAAGCACTGGCTCTGAAGTAGGAAAGTGGTATGACAAGGAGCTGACCTTCCTGGGCCAAAGTCATTGGGCAGAGGCCCACATAGGAGACCGGGGGACAGAATAAGTACTCAGATAATGATCAGTTTGTAAGACTTGCAGTTCAGGGATGATACAGCATGCTGTGGTCCAGAGTGATGGGGCAGTGGACTTGGAAGGGGTAGTGCCAGCCTAGGACACAGGTTTGTGGTGTCTGTGTCCTCCGAGATGGGAGGAAAGTCCAGGAGAGTGCCCATACAGGTGGCAGTAGCCTTGGGGCTGGCCTGGGCTTCATCCCATGGCACTGTGGGGAGCAGGCTGGGTGTCACGAAACCTCCCACTGGGTAAGATGGCCTTCCGGGTGCCCACCTGGCACCTCTAGGCCAAGGAGTAGCTGCGCACCTGGGAAGTGTTCATGCCTCCCCTACCTTAGCACTGGCCAGCACTGGACTGTGAACCTGCCCCTCTCTCCAGGGCTTGGGTCTCCCCTGGGGTCCCAGGCTGCGGTGGACGGTCCTTGGGGACCCCTGTTGGACCCTGTGGCATGGCTATGCTGGCCTGACACGGGAGGCTCCGTGTCTGAGGGTGGGCTACCAGGGTGCCCTGCGGGGTGGTGA
This sequence comes from Thryonomys swinderianus, assembly GCA_004025085.1. Taxonomy (NCBI): domain Eukaryota; kingdom Metazoa; phylum Chordata; class Mammalia; order Rodentia; family Thryonomyidae; genus Thryonomys; species Thryonomys swinderianus. Next base: position 48,690 of record PVIC010000588.1, on the reverse strand, counting down.
ACATGGCAAGGGCGTCGTATGAGGACAGCCGCAGCATGGAGGGGAGCACTGGGCTCCCAGAAAGGAGGATTTGTGCCTCCAGGAAGGTCTCCGACTATGAAAGCCTCAGTTTTGCCATCTGTGAAATGTCTCTGCATCACCAGCTCAGCGCCTGGTGCAGGTTGGGGGGTTGATTTCTCTCTGTGTCCTGCGCTCTGCAGTGTGGCTCCAGGTCTGTAGGGAGGACCGTCTTGGCCAGTGGGCTTTCTGTGAGAACCAGGTTCTGGCCTGGGGGTCCTCCTGAGCCCCCCTTGCAGGGGTGACTGGTGGCCTCGGAGACTGGCCTCAGCTCTGGGGGGCTGGGTGTAACCGAGGGTGGTCTGAGCACCACGAAGTCTCCAGGCTCTCTGTCCTTTCTTCAAGAACTGATGAGCTTCGACTTCCTATCCACACTGATGTGGGTACTGTTGTGTTGTTGCAGGGTGCGTGTGTGTGTTTGTGTGTGTGTGTGTGTGTGTGTGACTGCTGTGGGGCTAGAGCTGTGGGGGAACATGAGGAAAATAGCAGCAGATGCTGTATCCAATTGCCACCAAACTGTCTTGAAATGCTATAAATATTTTCCAAAAAGACGATCTTCCCTAGCCCGATGTGTTAGTTATCTCTTCCCTGAGAAGCTGATTCCTGAAAATTAAGACAAATAACCTCTTAAATCACAGTTGTTAACCTCAGGTGTAAAAACAGTTACCGTGCCAGCCGCGGGTCAGCGGGGCTGTGCTCTCCTGAGTGACTCCGTGTGGCACTGATGAGGTGTCACCAGCAGAGAGGAGAGGCCCCGGTCTCCTGCCTGGCCCTGTCACTCACTGCTGTGTGACCTCAGGTCAGCGCCCTCACTTCTCTGAACCTCTTCCGTGAGGCAGAGACAGTGCTGTCATCTGGCGCCTCTCTGATGCTCGCGTTTCAAAGGTGACTGTACTGGTGCCGGCGCTTTGTGAATCAGGATGATTCCTGCTTAGGCCTCCGTCCCCCCTCTTCTCCGATGGGGACAGTCAGGGATGGTCTTCAGGGTTCACGCGCTTGCCGGGGTCCCTTCCACGTGGCCGCTGAGCTGCTGGAGGCTCATCCCATTGCCCTGGCCACTTTCTGAAGCAGCTCTGGAAGTCCTCTCTCATGAGAGTCTTTATGAGGTGGGATCGAAATGCCGAATGCTGCTGCCAAGCGCCATCCAACGGAAGGCCAGGCTCGTAAAAACATTACAGTGTGTCCTCACCCACCTTATTCACCGGATCTGGAGCAGCGCCGCTACTGGCTCTCCCCCAAAGTCAAAATGACCACGATAGGTAAATATTTTGATTTGATTCAGGATCAAGGCAGTCAGGACAGTGCAACTAAAGAGAGAGCGAGGAAAGTGGTTCTGAGGCCACACCTGAGCTGTGCACGCACCTGGGGATCGACTGGTGATGCCTGCCACAGCGCGAGAAGGAAGGTGGGAGGTACAGGAGCAGTCATTTGTCACCCCAGCATCCTCCAAGCCTGCAGCGTGATCAGTGAGTGATCAGCTCAAGGCCAGAGGCTCCCCTGGGGACTAAGCAGGTGCGTCTTTGTGCATCCGGCAGGGGACTGTCCCTGCACTGTGCCACAGACGGTCAAGCACTCAGCCTCGTGCTGAGGAAGCCTGAGTATGGCCCAGTCTTGGCCAGCCCGGAGCTGGACATAGGGCACCAGGAGCAGGACCGGTGACTCGACAGCAAGAGAAGGATCACAGAGGGGACAGTGGGAGGAGCTGCTTTGCCTGTGATCCAGCCTCATTCCCTGGGCCCTTTTGGATGGCGATGTGCCCAAATTTCCCAGGACGGTCTCGGGTTCTTACCTGGGGTTCACCAGCCTCCGCTTCACAGCAGGCGCCGGACTCAGATGAGCCATCCACATCGAGCCCTTGTTCACTTTGGGGCTGTCCCTCAGCCACTGCCTTCTTACCTGGCTGGTGGGTGGGGTGGCCCCGTTCACCCCCGTTTACAGGGGAAGAAACGAGACCCAGCCTTGGCAAGTAACTTGCTTCAGACCACAGCAGGTAACTGTAGAGACTTGGCCTGAAGGACTGACACCCATGTCCTGCCCTCTTCTGCTTCTGTTCACAAAGACAGTGCCAAAGGTATTGTGTCTCCTGGTATTTAAACTTCATTCATTCATTCATTCATTCATTCATTCATTCATTCATTCTTTGTGGCTAATGGGTGAGAACTCTGGTTTTGAAATGTCCCAATTTGTATTTCAGCCACTTTCTGACTGTGTGACTCTGGATACCTCTGTGACTCGGTTTCCTCATCAATGAAATGGGTACAAATACAGTGCCAGGTTGTTGTAGGGATCCTAGAGTTCACAGGCATGGCTCGGGCATTGCTCACCCTTCACAAGGCAGCTCTGCAGAGGTGGTGGGTGGGTGGGAGACCATGTGTTCAGGTAGGCAGGGAGGTCAGTGGGTTCCCAGGAACTGCCCGGCATCTAGCTCCCAGTCTGTCTGTGTCCTGCACACAGCTCATCCCCAGGGCACCATCACTTTAGATCTGCTCCCAGGCCCCGCCTGGAGCCACTGCTGGCTCTCGGCCGCCCACCCTGCTCGCCACACCTCCCGATGGCTCTTGTCTTTGGAGTCACAGCTGATCCTTATCACAGAGGATCTTTTCCAGGGTGGTGGAGTCAGCAGGACCTGAAGCTCTGAAGGTGCTCTTCCTGTCTCCCCCACCTGACAGTGGGGACGTGAGGCCAGATGAAGGGAGGGGCTTCTGGGGGAAGCTGGTATGGGCCCCCGCTTGGATGTGGGCATCTGGGGACCAGAAGTAGGCTGTGCATTCCTCGCCCGGTGCCTAGGCCTGGGGGCCCTGGTGGCTGGGGGAACTTTCAGTACTGAAGGTGGGTTGGGGGACCTTGGGGGGTCTTGGCAGACTGTGGAAAAATAAAATAGAATAAGGAAGAAAAGCTGTGAAGGCAGGGCCAGGTAGGCCTGTGGGACACTTGATGGTAAGGGCGGGAGGTGGCCCCGGGTGGCAGGAAGGCAAGACACCAGTGTCTTCCCTCTCCCTCTGCTTCCGTACCCACGGGTCAGCCCTGCTTTGGGCTGCTTCTCCCAGGAACTGATTTAAATGCGTATGGCAGGTGGCTTCCTGGTTTATGGGGTGGCTGTGAACTGGCTGGTGACATGAACATGGTGGCCGCGAGGGCTTCTCACACAGCACACCTGCCCCACACCTGTCTCCTGTGCCCAACCCCCACCTGGCTGTCATGCCTGTGTCCCTGTGGCACGGGCGGTACCATGAGACCCTGGCTTTCATGCCCCTCGCCACTGCACATGCTGCCCCAGCCTGGGTGCTGCTGGGGTCCAGAACATGAAGCCCTCAACCGGGCAGGGGCTACACTGCAGTGTGAGTCCCTGGCACCCTCGCCAGGCCAGAGAGAGGATGGTTTGTAGTCATACAAGGCTGCAGGAGGCCCGGGCCCAAGTGGGCACAGGTGGGCAGGCCAGACTACAGCCAGGCCCTGCGATCAGGGAGGAGGTAGCACAGAAGAACACATTCCAGGAGGGCACAAGAGCATGGGCAAAGCTTGGCATCCTTCCTGGGGAGGGTGTCCCTTCTCCCATAGGACATCTGGGCTGCTCTGGCTCCAGTGTCCGGTTCTTGGAGCGTTGGTGGCTGTGGGGTGAAGCAGATGGCCACCTGGGGCACTGGGGGGGGTGCCTTTGGGCCTGTGCCAAGGGAAGCCACGTGGCCCACACAAGCCAGAACTTGAGACCCTGACACCTGCTTCTCAGCACTCTCAGTGCAAAGGCGATATACTCGTGACCAGTTTCTGTTGGCATTTCCCTGGAAATTTCTAAGCCTGCAACTTCACTGGGCATGGGCTCTCCAGGAGCACAGTCTCCTTCACATTTGGCTGACACCATCTCACCCACTACCCAGGGAGTGGTCCTTAAAATGATAGCAGGACACTCAGGAGGCTGAGGCAGGAGGATTGCCTCAACTACATAAGTGAGTTTAAGCCCAGGCTGAACTACACAGAGAGATCCTCTCTGAGATAAGAGAAATAAATAAGTCAGTGGTGGGCTGGGTGTTGGGTGAGTAGTTTAAGTGTAGTGAAGTTAGAGACTCCCTCTGACCCAGTGTGCCATGCACTGATGAAAGGAACCCCATTTGGATTCACCATGTCCCCGTTTAGTTCAGTATAGATGTGGCCAGCGGTCACAGTGGGCCTAGTATAATGTGGAAAGCACATGATAGCTTTAGAGGGTGACCTGGAGCTTGACTCAGAGGTGGACTTGGCTAGTAGAGACAGCGGTGGCGTATGCAAAGGCCCTGGGGCATGGAAGTCCAGGGGATTTAGCGGTGGGGACTCAGCGCTGGTAATGGAGCAGGGACAGGTGTGTTTGATTTGGGTTGCAAAGTCCTTTGCCTGTTCCAGTCTTGGTTGTGCTGCTCAGCTGGCTGATGTAGGCCGAAGCTCTGCCAGGGCCCCGCACCTGTGTGGACTCTGGACTAGAGGGAAGGAGTCATGTGTAGCAACCTAGGCAAGGGGCAGCTGGGCCCCGGGCAGTCACAAGCCATTAGGGAAACAGGCCAGTGACATCGCACCAAGGCCTGGGGCAAGCAGAGCAGAGGTGCCCAGGCAGGTTCAGGAACAACGTGTCCCTGGCAGGCTCCAAGGACAGACAGCCCAGAGGTTGCCGTGGCCACGGGTGCCACAGGGCCTTCTGGAGCCCACGGAATCTGCTACTGAGGCCCAGGGAGGGGAAGGTTGGTGCTGAGCCTGGCACAGCTGGGGACCCGGGCTGGTGGCACTCATCTCCAGCCACTGCCCGCAGCCCTGGGGCAGCCAGCAGTGCGGAGCAGCCTGGCGGTGGAGGCCGAAGCCCTGGAGCTCAGGCTGAGGGCTCCTTCGTGTCGCTCGCAGCTCTGCAGATCTCACATCTCCCGGTGACGTCCTGGGCGGCGGTGGGAAACAGCCGCACTCTCCAGAATGTTTCCTTGTGACAGCAGCTTTCTCTGGCGGGGTGCGATCCACACTTGGCAGGGCCTCTCCTTCTCTGGCTCCAGCGAGCCGAGCTCCTGAAAGGCATTCAGGAATGCAGAGTCCATGGTGTGCCGGGCCGGGCCGGGCCGGGCAGGGAGCAGGCAGCAGTGCCCAGCCTCTTCGTCCTGCTGCGGCCGTGGCCTCGGAGCCTCAGATGGCCTCTGCCTGTGGACGTCCCAGAGCGGCGAGGCGGGGGGATCAGGTATCAGCTGGCTCCCGCAGCCCTGGTGCTGGGTCCTTGGCACACCGGCTCGGCGGCAGGAGGGAGCTGGCTCCTGTGGCAGCTCCGCCGGGCTTGTCTGTGCACAAAGCCGCGGAGCCTGGGCCCTGCGGCCTCCGAGGCCTGCATCACACTGGCTTAGGTGTCTCGAGGCAGAGCCAGGAAATGGATCTGCCATGTGGAGGTGGAGGTGCTGCCGCCCCAGGCAGCTGGGATGAGCTCCAGCTTCTCCTTGTCCACAGCTTGGGGTGCTGGCCCCAGCCTGGCCTGGATCTGATCATCCCTGTGTGTTACGGGCTGCCCTGCACGCCACGGGCTGTACCCAGGTCTCCCTCCCTGCTTGGCAGGAGCCGCTGGGTACGATGGGCAGGGCAGTGACAGGAGGGCCACTGGCCCCTGCCCGGTCCCAGCCATTGATTCACCCAAGGATCACTTCCTTGGCAGTCTTGGTTGGCTCCCTCTTCTGAGCACCTCTCTGTGGACCTTTCTGATGGTTCCTTCCTGCAAAGGGCCCCTCCGCCTGCCTAGGAGGAGACCGGGTGGGGGCTCCATTATCTCTCTGCATCCTGCAGATGTATAGTAGGTGCCTAATAAAAGCAGGCTGGATTTAATTAAGGTGTTCCTGAAGGTAGCCTTGGAGTCTCCCTTGGTTAATGCTGTGGTGGAGAGGGGAGGCGGAGTTCTCAGTGGAGGGCTCACCTCCTGCCCCGCCCTGCCCCTCTGCAGGGTCTTCTTGGGGGCTCCAGCGCCCCTCCCGCCTGCATCCAGCCGCGCCGCACGCCGCCACACGCCTTCGCCTTCCTTGCTGCCAGGAGCCGGCCCCAGAAAACACCCCAGTGGAAACTGCATGAATGATTGATAAGAGCTGAGAGCTGTTTAATTTTTTCCCCCTGTTTAATGGCTATCAATAATTTAATACGCTCTCTGTATGTTTTTAAGAAATAGCACCCATTTTGCCGTCTCCGGTTTAGCGGGCTAAATGATTTAAGTGTTGGAAATGTGCTCTGAGGACGAGGCTGAGCGAGTCGGGAGCTCTGGAGGCCGGGCCCGGGGGTGCACAGCCGTCCCTGGCGTCTAGGCCTGGGCGAGCGTGGGGGGGGGGGCGTGTGTGGGCGTGCGCGCGTGCGCGCGCTAGTGCACGCGCCCTGTCAGAGAGAAGCGGGAGGGAGAAGAGGGGAGGGAGCCTGAGAGAGCCAGCGCCTCTCTGCTAAGAGCAAGATAATTGCTTTCCGGGGCCTCCTGAGCAGCAGCAGCAGCTGTCACCCCTCCCACAATGCAGAGCTTCTCTGGATGGCTCTGGGGACGGGGTGGGGGTCAGGAAGGAGCTGGGCTGCCATCGCCATGGGCCGAGACCCCCCTCCCCAGCTTTTAAATCATTTTTATTTTAATGGTGCGGGGAGGCCACCGACTTCCAGATGGGGTTTGGGTGCGGTGGAGGAGGGAGGTTCAGAATCACTAATCCTGGGCCTGGAGGGACCTGGGAGGTCATCTGCTAGGTGCCTCCCCAACCCTCAGATGCTCAGGATCACCGGGAAGACTTGTTAACAATGTAAATTTCTGGGCTATCCCCTAGACCACAGACTTCTTCCTAAGGGCAGAGGGAGGACTGGGCTACCCTGTGTTCAACCATTAGCCTGTTATTCTTAGCAGAAGTGCAGCTCCCTCCTGCTCCACCGCCCCATATGGCCACTTCTCTGCTTGCATACCTCCGGGGACGGGATGCTCATCCCTCCCACCATGAGACAGAATCACTCCATTCCAGATTCCTCCTGAACCCGCGCTGTGACCTACTTGGCTGTCCTGTGTGCCCATGGTCACCTCTTTCTGGGGACCTGGCTATTGTCTGGCTTTGTGCCTCTGTGCTGGGCAGGGAGCTTCCTTTCTTAGCAAGGGAGCCTGAAGCCAGGAACAGGTGACAGCGTGCCATGGACTAACATGGCTGCACAAGACTGGTCCTGGCTGGCACCTTTGCTGGCATAGCAGGGTCCCTGAGAGATCTAGGAAGAGACCCTGGCGCACAGAACTGCCTTGGGCTGCGGGGCTCAGTCCCCACCATGGGAGAAAGCGGGCTGCAGCAGAGACTGTAAATGGATTACTCAGATCGCTGGGGAACCAGCTAGGGGATTTTGCCCTGTCTAGTGCTGATTTGTGACTCACCTTGTGATCACCAAACTCATGTCCCCATCCGCAGAAACTACACTGGTCAATAGGCAGGGGGTCCCCACCTTAGAGGAGCAGAAGTGGGGTGCTTGGAGAGTTCCTAGGGCTGAGGACCCAGAAGAACCAGACACAACCAACCGCACAGACTGGGGCGGTCAGGGAGAGTTGCGCGGAGGACGGGTCACGGGCCGGGGATGGACCTGCCACTCTTGGTTGGAGGACCCTGGGATTTGTTTGTTTTTCACTACTACTGGAATGTGACGTCTGTGCAGAGAACTGTCAGATCCTCTGTGTGGTTTGACGAAGCGTCTGGAAGTGAGCACGGTTGTGTTGTGTGAGTCACCACTGTGCTGTCAAGTGGCAGAACATCCAGCTCCCCGAAGCTCTTGTGTGTCTCCAGGGACCTCCCCCTTGAGGAGAGGCCTGTCCCGCCTTCCAGCAGCCTCCTGTCACCAGGTGTCCCTGCCCTAAAATCACCCCCAACGTGGCCTAAAAGAACCACTCCTTGGAAACTGCTGGGCTGTCCTTTCCTTGTCCCTTTAGCTCAGTGGCTCTAGTCACCTGGATTGTCAGCTGGACCTGAAGGTGAAAGATGGTCTCTGTCACCCCTATAGTGGAGCTACTATTGGCTGGGACTCAGTTTACCTCTCACAAAGTAGACTAGTTTCCTCCTGTGGCTGAATCGCAAGAGCCAGTGTCAGGAACAGCAGGACCTTTTCAGGCCTCATCTTTGTAATTCACTCAGTGTCACTTTTCCTGCACCTGACTGGTTAAAATGAGTCTCAAAACAGTCCAGATTTGGTGGGAGGGGCTGTGGAGATGCTGTGGCCCCTTTCGCCAGCCACTGGCATGGATCTGTTATGCCTCTTCTTGACTTTGATGTAAATGGACCTCGGAAGTGTGTACTCACTGCATCTGGCTTCTAAGATCAGTGTGGTGCTTGTGAGATATATTTGTGTTCTGGTTATAGCTGCATCCTGCTCAGTCTCAACGTGGAGGGGTAATGTGTAGTGTAGATACACCAGCTTTCTCGCTCTGGGGTGTGTGGCCACTGTGTAAGGAGATTTCTGTTTGAGTTTCATGAGACAGCATCTTGCTATGTAGTTTAGGCTGGCATCGTGTGTAGCCCAGGCTGGACTTGAACTCCCCACGATCCTCCTGCCTCAGCCTCCAAGGTGCTATTGCAGCTGTACTGCAGAACTGCTGGGACTCTTCCAGGACGTGTGTTCGGTGCCGAGCATGTGCGCTTCGGCAGAAGTGGCACTGTGGGCAGGTGGGACTGGCCACCACGTAGAGATACTTCACATGTTCTCCAAAGTGGGTTCTTATAAATGGGGCGCTGGTGGTTTAGGGGAACCTAGGTGACATCTCTGGCCCTGGGCAGCTGCTGAAACCCTGCTGGGGCTCCCAGTGATGTCCCCCCTGCTGCCCAAGCCTCAGGCCTCCTCGTTGGGAACAGAGGAGCCGTAAAACCAGACAGCTGTGTTTAGAGTGTCTTTTCCTCCTGCACCTTTTCCAGCTTCAGGGACCTCTCGTGGCCTCTCTGCACCCTGGAGCTACCTTCCTGGGCGGGGGGACCCACACCAGCGATGGGATCCTGCACGCAGGCCACAAGACCTGGCCTTGCTGCTCCTGCTTGCTGGGGCCCCATGGGAGGGGCCTTCTCCCACTGGGCCCGCTGTCTCCTCGCTTGTGACAGGACAGCATCTGCCTTCTCACTGAGCTGACCCCGAACCCCACACTCTAGCAATGGGAAGAACACAGTGCTTTGGAAGCCTCTGTGGCTTCCAAATGTAAATGCTCCTGGGGTTGTCAAGGCTCAGTCCTGACCCCGTCAGTGTCCCAGGCCTGTTTGCTCTTTTCTTGCAAATAAAAACTAAACTGGGGACAGGCAGGGACAGGTACTTCAGTTAGGGTGCAATGGCGGCCCTGTTCATTCGACTCAGAAGCGTCTGAGCTGGGGCCAAGGGGCCTTGGAAGCAGAGAGGTCGGGTCAGGGCCCTGTGCCGAGGCTGGGCTCAGGAAGCGGGGCCGATGGAGCAACTCGGTGGGTGTAGTGCCATGTGCTGCTGTCCCGTGGGGTCACAGAGGTCACCGAGCCTGGTCCCAGGGCCTAACGGGGAAGTTTGGGAGGCAGGAGGGCAGCGCCCAGGTTCCTGTTGGGTGGGCCAGCACGATTGTCCACATGACCAGAGGACCCCGGCTGGGGGCACGGGGAGATCACGGACAGGAGGAGCCTGCCCTGAAACTCATGATGCCTCTCCTCTCTCCCGCAGGGCCTGCAGCAACTGCTCAGACACAGTGGGGCTGGAGCCGCCGCCTCCTCCCCCACCTCCTGCCTTTCTGGACAGCTCAGCAGCCTGAGCCCTGGTGGCCCCCAGAATCTCAACAGGTAAGGGGACAGGGCCTGTGCTGCAGTGTGTGCCTGCTGGTGGAGCGGGTGGGTGACAAGCGGAAAGGCTTGCTTTGCAGGCCTTCCGGGCAGGACACCAGAGGGGTCAGACTCTGGCCTGGGACTTGGACGTATGTTTTGTTCTGTTGCCAACTCCCAGTGTAGTTTAGGGGAGCCTAGTCCTCTGGCTGTGGAGAGCCTCAGCTTTCTGATCTACTACAAAGAAGTAATATTAGTAATGATAACGATAATGACAGTATGACACCCAACTGGGTGTGGCGGTGCACACCTGTAATCTCACCATTCGGGAGGCAGAGGCAGGAACACCACGTAGGCTACATAGTAAGTTCAAGGCCAGCCTGAGCTACACAGCAAGACCCTGTCGGGGGGAGGGGAAGCAAAACACTATGACGCCCCTAACATGGGCATTCACTGTGTTCTAAGCGTTGTGCTAAGCACTGCATAGTTGCAACTTCACCTTCCTAATCACCTGAGGAGGTAGCAGCTGTAGTTTTCGCCGCAGCACAGGTGACACAACCAGGCCACGTGTTGGGAGATGACTTGCCTGTGCTCACACAGCTGGCCAAGCCTGGGGCCAGAGTCCAGGTCTGGGTGCCCCGAGCACCAGCCCACCGCCTGGACACCCTGCTCTGCCCTCACCTCCCTCCATGGCCGCTCCCCCCTTGGGAATGGGGATTGGGGTGATTGTGAGTGGCCTATCCTGATGGAAGGTAAAGGAGGGACCTGTCCCATGGCCCAGCGGCTGCTGGGTGGTCTGGTCACGTGCCCTGTGTGATGGTGATGGGGCATCCCCAGGCCTGACTTCCGAAGGCTCCCCCAGAAGTGACACTCAGGTCTCTCTGTAGAAAAGGAGCATATTTCTGGATGAGGGTCTGCCCAGCTTTTCCTGCCTGCTCAGTTTCCCAGTTGCACTCTGCTGCATGTTGGGCCCCATTCCGGGTTCTTTGAGGCAGGGGACAGGGACCTGTCTCTGTGCTCTGGAAAAGCACAGGTGCCTTGGCTGTGTGGTGGGCATAGAGAGAATTCTATGGAGGTGACCTCACAGTGAGGGTCATCGTGAGGAGTGCCTGGCAGGCGGAGGAGTTGGCAAGGGGTTGTGAAAGGCCACAGAGGCCGGGGCATGAGATCCCAGAGGCCGTAGGGAGCCACTGCAGGTTCTAAGCCAGGTAGAGCCAGATCCTGTGGCTGCCACGAAAGGCCACGGGGGGGGGCGGGGCAGAGGCGCTGCTGGCCTGTCTGCTAGTCCCAGGGGGAGGCCGCAGCTGAGAGACCCCAGAGACAGGAAGGGATGATGGTGGATTTGCAGCTAGCTGGCTGGTGCCGGGACATGCCAGGGGGAAGCTGCCACAGGTGGGGTGGGGCTGATTTTGGAATTCAGAGTGGGGGGTCTGGGATCCAGGAGGGCTTCCTGGAGGAGTTGGGAGGGGTCACGGACCGGGAAGTCTGCCCTGGCTGATGTTTTCATAGGAAAGAAGACGACCTGGGAGGCACCATACTGAGACGTTGGCCTGACGTTTTCGTTTGAAACCTAGATACATAGCAGGCATGGTTGTCCACACCTGTGATCCTAGCATTTGGAAGGCTGAGGCAGGACAATCAGGGCGAGTCTCAGGCCCGCCTGGGCTACATAAGGATTTCAACACCAGCCCAGGATACATAGCAAAACTCTGTCTGAAAAAACCAAACCAAATAAAAACAGACACCCAGAGGCCTCTATAGCATACGTATAACCGTGTCCACACCCAACAAGTCTACCCTGATATCCAGACATGTACACACATGGTCAGTTGTACAAAGGAATACAGATGCATGCTTTGTTGTGTACATATATGCACAGGTCACATGTGTGCACACAGACACATGTAGATCCACATGCACACTCAGATGAATGATCAGAAAGTGAGCTGAACACGGGAATGTGGGTGATGTGTTCACAGACACATGGACTCACATGCACACACGGGACGTATTCCAAGGAGCAGGGGCAGGTCAGGAGTTGAAGTCTGTCACCTGCAGCTTCAGCTCAGGCCCTGGGCAGTTCTAGGTCCAGCCAAGCCATAGTTCTGCGGGTGCTACTGAGGGTGGCCACGTGACCAGTCACGTATACACTCTTTCCTTCTCTGGGCCCTGGCTTCCTCCCCTGCACACCTTGGGAATCTTCCTGGGACATTTCTGGTGCCCTTGAGCCCTTGTTCTCATGAAAAACAAGTCATGGATGGAAGGTGCTGCGGGGGCTGCCATGAACACCACACGTTCTGTACCCACACTAAGTCCTCGGGAGATTCCACCCAAGCCTTTGGAACTTGGCACCCCACCTGCCTCCCAAAGTGAGGGGGTCTTGTCACCTTTGCCCCTCCCCTCTCCAGTGCCCCACCCTGGGTGACTTTGTGAGGCTCCATGACACCTACTTTGGAACCGTTGTCTTGTTAGGCTGCCATGTTGCCTGTAAGCTCCCTGAATTCCCCAAGAGGGATCTTATTGAACCATTCCAAGCAGGGAAACTGAGGTTTGTGAGCTTGAGGAGGTTTCCAAGGCCATCTCCTTGGTGCAGGCTATCAGCTTTTGTGCTCTTTAAACCAGCTGCCCACCGCAAGAGTAAGTGACTGGGTGCCCACCTTGCCGTTGAGGGCTGAGGCTCAGAGTAGAGTTTCACAGCCAGGATGTGCCAGGACCAGAATTGGTGCCTCTGAACTACTCTGTACCCCAAGATTTGTTCCCTTCCTTTCTTCCTGTGAAGGCGTTCAAGTGGGAAGGGTCCCCAAAGAGACCCCTGCAGTTCTAGGAGCTCAGTCCTGTCCCTGTGTCCCAGGCATGTTTGTTATTCTCTTGCAAATAAAAAGGCGTGCTGGGGACAGGTGGGGTCAGAGGCCTCGGTTATGTTCCTCCCTCCGCGCCTGTGTGCCTCTGCGGCCTGGTGTTCCGTTCTTTTCCAAATGCACCGGGTTGGATGGGGCGTGGGGGCCGGCAGTCTGGTGAGCACTGAGAAGAGGTCCTCACATCTGGGCAGGACAAGCTGCTGTTTATGAAAGGTTCTCACACTAGGCACAGTAAGGCAGGCCTGTAATTGCAGCCCTCAGAAGGCTGAGGCAGGAGAGTCACCAGTGTGAGGCTGCTGGTGCTGTGTAGTGAGTTCAGGGTCAGCTTGGGCTACAGAGCGAAAATTTATCTGGGGGAAGAAAGCAGGCAGTTGCTTTAGCTGATGAATGAGGGCACTGCCATGGCTAAGGGTGCAGCTCAGCCTGAGCTTTGGGTGTTTTCAGCACTGCCGCTCCTGCCCTTGTGGCTTCACTTGAGTGATTTAACTAGTGTGCAAAGCGGAGACTGCTGGCGGCCACGGACAGAGGTGCAGGCCCGGCACGGCACGTGAGCGGGTCCTGGGAGAGGCGTGGCCGCGAGAAGAGCCCAACCAGGTGAGGGACATCCAGGGTGCCCGGGAGATGCCCTACCAACTGCTCAGCTCTGGGATAGCCTGGGGCTGGCTCTGCCCTGCAGCCCTTCCCGTCAGCTGTCGGGAGGCACGGGGTGGGGGAGGTGCAGGGAGGGGCTGTCTGCAACACCGTTGCTCCTTGGCGCCCAGCCCCGCCCAGCCGTGGGCAAGCAAGACTGGGATTCCAGGCGCATGTCGGGAGCCTGTCAGTCTGCGAGCCAGCTGGGAATGCGTAGCCCGCACCACCCCCGACCCGCCCCCAACCTGAAACTCCCTACCCCGCATTCCCCGCCCCACCCCCTCCCCGCATCCTTATCCCCACCCCACCCCCAGCCCACCCCACCATCCCATACCAGCCCAGGGCTGGAAATAGACCTAGGACTGCTTCTCATTCCTGCCCACGGGGAATTATCCAGGCTGAGCCTGAACTGGCCTTTCTTGTCATGGACCTGCTGGGTGACTTTAAGTAAAAGTTGCTGTGCCCCTCTGAGCTGCTGTTTGTTAGTCTGTAAAGCCAGAGGTCCGTGCAAGTCAGGTAGGGAGAGGGACAGCCCAGCGATGCTGGGATTATCCTGTTGTGCTGCTGGGGAAACTTGCGACAGAGAGGTTAGGACACCCACCTAGGGTCACAGGGCTGTTGGTGCAGAACTGGGCCCAGTTTTATCTGCTGCTGGACTGAGCTTTCCCTGTGACATCAGACCGCCTGGCGTGGGCTCTGCGTGCCCCGTTGGCCCCTTGGGCTCTCAGCAGGTGGGGCATCCACGGGCTCAGCCCTGTGAGGGCAAGAAAAACCCGAAGCTCAGGGTCATTGACACACGGGAGAGCCCCGCCCCACTGGGCCAAGGTCGCAGAGCCCAGGGGCAGGCCGCCCAGGTACCCCGTGTATTCTTGGGGGACTCTGGGGTCTCAGCTTCTCAGGGCTTTGAAGGGTGGGTACAGAGTCGAGCCTGGATTCTGCAGGGCAGGGCAGGGCACTGGGCAGCTGTCTGGGTGCCAGGAGGGCTTGCCTCAGCTATAAGCTGGGGACGGTGAAACAGCACCTGTAATCTTAGCATTTGGGAGGCTGAGGCAGGAGAATCACTGCACAAGAAGTCCTCGGGTTGGAGGCCCAGAGATCAGGGGCTGATGTCACACCCCAGGTGCAGGCCTGTTTTGAGAGCTCACAGGTGCATGGGGTGAGGAAGGACAGTGGACTCAGGGAATCAAGGACCACCTCTGCCCCTCATCTGCCCCCTTGGCCAAGCTCAGCAGAGTGCCCAGGTGGCCACAAGGTAACATCCACACTACTAGGGCCAAAGGCTGGGGGCTGTGAGCTCAGGGCCAGGGGTCAGGGAGGGCTTCCTGGAGGGGTGGAACTATAATTAGGCCTTGAAGAATGAGCCAGATAGTAGTGAGCTGAGCCTCAGCCCCAACCCCAAGTACCAGCTGGGCTGAGGGCAGGGCAGCCCGCTGCATAGACCACCAGTGAAGGAAAGGAGGTTGGAGATGCCCCTCGGAGGCCAGATAGTACCAGAAAAAGGAAATGTCTACCTTGTTTCTACTATGCTACAGGTCCTTGAGCAGATTCCAGCCCCACTTTCCTTCCTCAGTTTCCCTCAGATCTCCCTGAGCTGTAGGTCCCTGGGAGCCACAACAGGGCAGCACTTTGGTGGGAGGGTCTGGCTTTGGGCAGGTGTGAGGTGGTGCTAGAGTCTGAGGCTGAGGCCTGTCTGCCTGGCAAGAGTTGCTCTAAGAGCCCTGGGGTTGCCACCCTGAGCCACCTGGGAGGATAGACTTAGGCTCCTGGTGTGGCCTCACCTGCGGGCCAGGGACCTGGCCTTCCTGGGAGTGATGGGGTGGGGGTGGCTCCTCACAGCTGTGATGCAGACCCAGACACAGGCACGGTGCCGTGTTCAGCCTCCTGTGCCACTGCCGGGTCTGCAGGCTGCCCAGTGCCCTTCTGACCATCTGAGTGTTTGCTAAGCCTCCAGTGACCCGAAGGCCCTCTGCATTCCTCAGCGGAGTGCAGCCACTGGCTCCTGGACTCCACACACCAGGGACAGGTGGCAAGTCCACCAGCAGTGTGCCCAGCAGCCAGCCCAGGCTGCCCAGTTCTTGCTCAGAAAGCATAGGATTTGTTTTTCAAAACCGGAGGTAGCAAATCAACCTGAACTCAGAGCTTCTTTGTGATCCCAGACCCATAATGCCATCCTAATGTCAGGTAGGCATGGGGGGCCCCCACTCTAGTCAGAGAAGATACGATACTTGGCTGGAGTCACACAGACAAGGCAAGACAGAAGCCCAGGATCCAGGCACCTGGTTGGGCTCCTCTAGTTGTATGCCAGCACTTCCTGTTCAGGGCCACACACAGGTGTGCCAGGGTGGAGGCTGTTGGCTAGGGCTGCCAGGGTGAGCAGGAGGCACTGTCTTCCCTCTGAGGCTCCAGCTGCTTTAATTGGCTGGGTCTGCAGTGGCACTGACATTTACCTGGTGGGAAGGAGGACCTCTCCCTCTTGTATCAGGATGCTAAAAATAACCAGGTCTGACTTCCCAGGGCCCCTGCCCAGCCAGTGCCTGCCTGCCAGCCTTGCCGACCTTTCAGCTGTGTGCTGGAAGCTAATTGCTTGCTGTGCATGTGGTTTCTGAGCTGAGGCTTCCTGGGGGCTGGAGAAGGGGTGGCTATGTGAGGAGGGTTCTGCAGGGCCTCCCGCCCCCAGGGTAGAGGTCTGTGCACTGGGGCTCTGGCCACATCTCTCTTCCCTCTTCCTCCTCCTTGGGGCAGTGTGTGCCCAGGATGGCCTCTCTCCCCCAGGCACCTAGATCCCTTCCCTGAGCTGCCAGGCTTTCACGGACTTCTAGGATCTGGGGTCAGGGCCATGTGCCTCCCATGCTGCACTTCGGCTGAGCAGCCCTGGCCAGCGCAACCCCTGGCCTGGTTCTTCCTGGCTCGCCAGCCACCGAGAGGAGCCCCAGACCTGGAGCTGAATGCATTGCTGTTTCTGACTTCTGACTTCTCATCTCTGGCGTGGGTATCGCTACCCAGCTAGGGAGCATGGCAAGAAGGAATGGAAGCAGATGTACACTTTGGGGCGTGCCTTTCCATGGGAACCTAATCAGATCGATGGATCTGGATAAGAAGAGGAAGGTTTGAAGGACCAGGCTAAGGACTGGTGACTCAATTTCCCTAAAATAACACTCTTGTCCATTTCCCAGGAACCCCAGTGTTCTTGCCGAGCCTACCAGCCTGACTTTGGCCAGTTCTTGTCCCAGGTCAGTGTGACCTGAAGCCTGTGGTGCTGGCCTTCCTCCAGTAGCCGGCTGGCTTTGGAGTGTGCCCAGTGGAAACAGAGGTGGTTTTCGGGCTCGGGACTTGCCAGCTCTGAGGCTGGGCATGCAACATAGCCCCTGCTTCCCTCTGTCTCCTCACCTGGAAATGGTCATGATGATCCTACCTACGCTGGAAGTATCGTGAGGGTTCAATTAGCAACATGTGTCTAGTCCTTAGGCAAGGGCTTGTACTGGCAAGCATGGCACATCTTAGCTGGTCCCAGGAGCAGTGAGAATCGTCACGCGGCTGGTAGTGAAGACAGCAGCCACCTGCCATGTGCTGAGTGATCGGTGTCACATGGGTCGCACTTTGTGGACATCGTTAAATTCGGCCTTCCCTTAACCATACACACCCTCCACTTTCCAGAGGAGGAGACTGAGGCACAGAGACCGCACCCAGCCTGAAAGTGCGGGGAAGGCAACCGGAAGTCAGGCTCGGCCAGTTTTAACAGAGAGCTGCCAGTCTTGGAGACCTCTTCTGGGTAAACCAGGATGGTGACTACTCACGCACACATGCGTATACATGCCTGCACACGTGCTCACACACAGCCTGCTGAATGCCCTGGTCTTGTTCCCAAGCCCACAGGGCCCCCTCTTTGGCCCAGCAGCTTGCTGCAGTGACAGGGCTCTGCCCTTCCCTCTCCTGTCCAGCGTTCTTGTCCACCCTCCAGGCCTGGCTCCACCTCCCTCTCCAGTCTCCTCTTTGTCCTCCCTCCTTCAGCTGGTTGGGTCTGGGTCATGCCCTGTGAGCTCTCTGTGCGCAGCACTGCTCTGCAGTTGGCCGAGAGCCACTGGGTTGCCCTTCTCCTGGCTTCAGTCTGCCTGTTTGTACCAAGACTCTGGCAGCTCTTGAGAACTCTGGGAAGCTCTTCCTTAGAAGCAGGGCAGAGGGAGCTCCGCCCAGCCCAGCTGCGGGACAGCCAGGAGAGATTGCGCTGGCCCTCCTGGTACACTGATGGGAGATGCTGCTGGCGAAGGAGAAAGGTCGGTGGGGGACAGAGCAGAGGGCCAGTGGCCCATGGCTGGCAGTAGCTACCCCAGTCAGGGCTGCTGAGGGACAGGCTGGTGCTCCTCAGGTCCTGGGCCGGTCATGCTGTGCCAGCTCCTGCCCATGTTCCAACTGGCTGGGTGCCCAAGCCTCCAGAGTCTGGGGAGCAGTCAGAATTCCTTGGTCACCCCCACATCTTGTGTGGATTTGAGCCTTTCCCTGTCCCTGGATGTGTTTTGCATATGAATTACCCTTCCCGCCCTCTGCTGTCCCCTCTGCTTCCCTCTACCAGGAGGAAGTGCCCTTAAGGTTTTTGGGGGACTCTGGGCAGCACCCTTGCTCCAAGGTCCTATGAGGTTGGGGTACCCACATGCAGGCCTGGCTCTGTGCGTTTTGTGCTCAGCTTCACCCAGGTGTCCAGGACCCCTGGAGGCTGCCCACCCTGTGTGCTTCTCAGATGTCACCTTGAACTGCTGTGTGACCTCAGGCAGTGCCTAAACCTCTCTGAGCCTCAGTCCTATGTGAAATGAGGAAAATGATGTCCTGCTTCACGGAGAGGGTGGTAGGACTCAGTGATGTGACAGTGTAAAACACCTGCAAGGTCTTGGAATATGGGAAAGATTGTAAAGTCCCCGGTCATCGTCACTGTGAGGACGGGCATGCAGCATGCCCGTGAGATGAGAGTCGTCTTCCAACGGACTCTTCCTCGTTCCTCAGAGCCCCGCCCCTGACCTTCGCCCTGCCCTGGCACCCCCTTCTCCCTTATTGTCTGGGACCCCAGGAAGCTTAGCCATCCTGGCCTCATGTAACAGTCTCGGCACCCCATCCCTACCAGTGCCAGGACTCATTCTTGGCTCCATCACCTGAGGTGCCTGGACCACAGATGAGACAAAGTCACCTCCCCGAGCAACACCACGGTGACCAGCCAGGCTGCTGAGGGCGTCTCCGGTGGCCTTCGTGCCGAGTGACACCGTCGCCCACCCCGCTGGTGGCCTTGGCCGGGGAGGGGTCTGGGTCTGGTTCCCGTGCCCCCTGAGCTGGCTCGTTTCGGTTCTGTTTGCTCTGGGCCTTCCTCGGCCTCCAGGTTTGCTGTTAAGTTGTGCTCTTAAATTTGAACAGATCAATTCCACTGCAGAGTTTTTCCTGTCCAGATGATGAGCTCTTAGTCCAGACCCATTGATTTCTCACGGCCCTGAAGCCACCTGGTGAAGAGGGCTGCCCCCCTCTGCTGCCCTGGGCACCGCCCCACCCCAAGCCTGCCTCACTCGGCCCACAGCTGGGCCGGGGGTCCAGGGATGGGAGGACCTGAAGGCGTGTGGTGTCACTGGGCCTCATGGTGAGGGTTGACCCACTGTGTACCGGTGAGGCAGCGCAACAGAAGTTTCTGTCCATTTTGGCCTAAGGCAGATACAGCTTTCCTGAGGGACTCAGGGTGCCTCCGAGAGTGACCCCCAGCAGCCCAGGTGCCCATCCTGTACCCACCAGACTGCCTGCTTGAGAGGCTTTGGAGCGCTGCTGTTTAAAAGGAGGTACCCAAGGCCTGAGAGCTGTCCCCGCACGTTGGCCCTTTGCGAAATCCTGCAGAACCAGCAGCGTTCGGTCACAGGCAAAGCACCGAGGCGGACTGGGATTCTCAGTGGCCGCCATGTGTGCAGGCTTCTCTGAGCTTTTTTTTTTTTTTTGAGACAGGGTCTCACTTTGTAGTTCAGGCTGGCCCTCAGCTCACTATGTAGCCCAGGCAAGTCTCGAACTCAGCAATCCTCCTGCCTTTGCCTCCCGAGTGCTGGGATTACAGGCGTGAGCCACCACGCCCAGCTTCTCTGAGCTTTTGAGTGACTCGAAGCTCTGTGGACAGGCGTCATGCCCCATTCAGAGGCAGGCACAGAGTGTCGTGGCTGGCAGCTCTCCTCCTCAGGGGACAAAATGATTGCCGGCCTGTGTCTCTCCAAGCCCCCTGGTCACAGACTCAGGGGCTGGCTGGTCCTTCCCGGGTCTCAGCTCAGCTCACCCAGAGCGTGTGAATTGGGTTGAGGAGCCGGGGCACTGGAGGGAGCTGCAAGGAGGATGACAGGCTGGAAGGAACTCGCCCTGCCTCAGTTCCCACGATGCTGACGGCACCCCTCCCTCCAGGCGAGCTCAGCGCTTTGCTTTGGAGACTGTGCACTGTGGCCCAGAGGTAGGAGTGGCTCTTCAAGGTCACAGCACAAAAAGTGGTGGAGTCCGGGAGCAGACAAACGACCCCTGGGCCCTCACTGGCTCCTTCTCCCGGGCTTGACGAGGCCTCCCACCTGCAGGCTTGGGGGACAGGACAGGGGACTCTGCTCAGGAGGACAAATGTCTCACTGAGGGACCCGAGAGTAGTCTGGCATGCCCTCCCTGGGCTCTCAGCTCTGCCTCCCCTTCCCCACCGCCGACAGACCTCCCGCCTGTAATCAGGTTAGCCTCCTGGCCTGCTGCTCCGCTGGCTGGCCAGCTGCCTCTAATGGCCTGTCCACCTGGCCCTCGCTCGGCTTGGGTGGGGGAGGGGAACGAAGAGGACAGTGGCTGGGAAGGGACAGCCCCCCGGCCTCCATGCAGGCCTTTCTGTGTCTTCGGGGATCAAGTCGGCCTCCAAGACCCTGCGTAATCTCTGCGGCCTCTTAGCTAGAGTCATGCCGTGCTGTGCCCCACCTCCCCGCCTTAGCACAGGCAGGTGCTTTTGCTACTTCCTGGCTTCTCCAGAAACTCCCGCTTATTCTTCAAAATCCATCTCACATCTCTTTGTCTAGGCTGCTTCCTCTCTGGGCTCCAGAGCACTGGGTGCTCTGCCGTTCCGGAACATATCCCTCGTATTATTCTTGGATCTAGTTTCCCTCCATATCCAGGAGGAAAGGAAAAATAGTACTTTTCTCTCTGCACTTCGGAAGGTGGAGTTTAGAGAAGTGCTTGGTGACAGCAGAGGGCCAGCAAAGGGGAGGGAGCTGGGGACTTGGGAGAGAAAGAGACAAGAGGGCAAGACAGCTGCTCCCAGCCCCTCACCCCGATCCAGCCTGCTTCCTGCCAGGGAGGCCCGTTCCCAGCCCCCAGAGACACATGCCGGGCCTGAAATAGACGCTCAGCTCAACATGGCGCAGCCTCCCCACCTCGTGCCCTGTAAGTCTTCCCCCTTCAGGGCCCTGCCCACATCAGGACCCCTCCACAGCAGCCCAGTCCTCACCCCTCTGTTCCTGTTAACTTTGTTTTATAAATAAATTACATAAACAGGCTCCTCTGATTCCTGGGAGCACAGTGTTTAAGGACTGGGGTGCTGCTGCAGGCATAATTGTACTACCGAATCCATCAGCTGCCTAATTACCATTCATTTTGCATTTATTTCTGCTAATTAAAAAGAGAGAAACTCCTAACAACTTTTACGTAAATACTATATTTGTTCTATGTAAAGATGGGATGCTAATTTGCTGGTGATTAGCTGATTATCTAATTTTATAGCTGTCACACAGGATGGCCCTGTCTCCCCTCGGTACCAGATGCCACCCGAGGCCCCTGACCAGGTGGAAGGAGAAGGGGGTCAGGGAATCACTTGTGGTCAGAGGGCCTGTCTGAGGCCCAGGGGACACCAGGAGCACCGGGTTTCCCTCGAGTTCCATGGCCTGCTGTCTGATTGGCGGACCCGGGCAGAACTTCCAACTTATACCTCATTTCTTCTGTTCCTATGGAGAAACGGAGGCTCAGAGAAGCCTGGCATCTCCAGCGAGCCTATCTGACAGCCCGTTGCAGGTGGTGGCTCCCTCTCCCGTGGAAAGCCGTGCTGGTCTGACCCCCCCACGTCCCTGTGCAGCCCTGGTGGGAGGTTCCTTTGCCTACCTGGACTGGCCTTCCCCACAGGTGGCCCAGCACCAGCGCAGGCTGTCGGCACACTGTGGCCTGCCAGGTCATGTGCTAGGATCTAAATTTCACACTTTAGCATTCTGTATTTATTTTCATGTAGATCAGAAAAAAACATATAATTAGTCCATCAAACCCATGATTTCACAGAGACTGTTGCTCAGGGTGCATCTAAGTAAAAAAGACAGTGATTGGTGTGAAGTGATTTGAATTAGGGTATATAAATAATGAAGATGGAACCCAGAGGTGCTTACAGTGTCTCCAAACCAAGCAGCATTTGGCTGACCCCTGGCCTGCAGGCCACCGCTGTCCCATCCTGTCCCATTCCGGGAGCTCCTGCCTCCCTCTCCCCTGCCCTGTAGGTGGCACACTGCAGCCCCCAAGAGAGGGATCGCTTGCCCTTCTGGAGGCAGTGCATGGGGAGTCTCTTGGAATGGGGCACAGTGGCCAGTCCTTGAAGGAGAGGGGAACGGCTTTGGCAAGGTCCACAGGAGTTCGGAGTTGGGGCTGGAGGTCCCCGAGGCTCTGGGGCTGTGGGCCCAGGACCCAGCACTGCCTGCTGTTTCCTAGAGAGCCACAGTGCCCCATGTAGCCCGGTGAGCCATTTTCTGAACCAGGACCCCTTGCCTCCCACCTGTCAAACGATAGCTGACTCTTCCACCAAAGACCTCTGGGCCCTCAGTCCTTTCACCAGCCTGGAGACAAGGGAAGGCTGTGGGCAGGTTGGACACAGAGCCCTACTCCCAGAGGCTAGAAGGCACTGCCTTTTCCCCTGCCATCCTTGGCTGCCCTAGGCTGCTGGCCCCGGCCCTGCCTCCCCAAGCTGGCCTGGGCCTCAGGTGGACACAGCTGGTGACCCCAGGAAGCCATCTCTTTCCAGCCCCCTCTTCTCACATGGAAAAACCTCCAGGGCACCACAGGTGATCCCGGGGGCAGCCCACCACATCTCTAGGTAAGGCTTGCCCTTCCTCCATCCCACCAGCTCTGTAGAGTCCAGGGTTGAGGACCAGGAAGAGGACCCAGCGTGCCCTGGGCACAGGGAGGTGAGCAGAAGTCCTCTTTACCACTGGGATCTTGGTGCTGGTGGATGTGCAGAGGCTTTGTGTCAGATGAATGGATGGCTTCAGCAGCAGGGGCTTCCTGAGTGCTGGTTTATTAACCTATCTGTTTCCTCATCTGTTAAGTTGGTACAGTACCTATCTCCTAGGTTGTGGTGATATTGAATGCATTAATTCACATACAGTACTTAGGATGGTACAGCTACATGTTCTTTAGTGTTGGTGTCATGATTCCCAGTTTCCTCGCTGTCATTGTGACCAGAAGGGGACTCCCCAGGAAACTCAGGAAGCTGGGCAAAGGTCTAGGGTAGATGGGGGTTATGGAGTATTGAGGGCGAGATATAGCAGAGCACAATCAGGAATAGTTCACTGCAAGCATTTTTTGTAAATTGTTTAAAGAGGCTTCATGAGAAAGGGGCCTGGATCCATACGTCTGCAGGAATTTTCTGATTTCTGAGTTTAAGTACATCATTGTAATTCTATATATTTTTTAAAAGAGGGGGTCCCCCCAAACTGGAAAGCTTTAGTCCCTGTAAAACTGAACCATGGTCTGCTTTGGTTATGGTGCCCCTGTGACTGGCTCTGTGCTGTCCACTTTGGTGGCCCCAGCAGGAAGGCGGCCCCAGCCTGGGGTCAGAGTGACCTAAACCCCCAGCCCAGGACAGCCGTGCTCAGTGCCGCAGGCCTCCTGCTCAGCCACACAGCAGGAGCCCGAGCGAGGAGGTACAGGGAGAGTGGGACCTGGGAAGGTTTCCTGTGGCCCCTGATGCCCATGCTGAGTCCCCTGCACACCAACGGGGACCTGCCCCCTGCTCCATACTTGCCCTGGTGGACAGTTGGGGCCCTGGGGGGCAATTTGCGGACTTGGAGCAGTCCACCTTGTGGCTGTTATGGGGGCAAGGTGGGGTGCCAAGCTTGTGTTTGTGCCCAGGGCATGCCCTGTCCTCTGGGGGCTCTCAGAGTCACGTGGATCACAAGCTGTACACCTAGAGGGCCAAAGAATGGGCAAGGAGGTGGCATCAGACCCCCATCATCAGGGCATCCCAGAAATTAGTGGCACAAACCCCAAGGGTCGTGAAGGCTGTGACTTGACGGCAGCCACCAGGACAGGCACCAGCCTGCAGGGTGGGTGCTGAGGACCCTCTTTCCCTCCCCGGCAGCAGGGCCTCCAGCCTGGCTCTGACAGGGACATTTATAACTCACAGCTGTGCGGTCCTGGGCCCAACTGACTGTGGTAAACCGATCTGGCTTCAGGAAGTCCTGTCCTG
The DNA here is from genome assembly GCA_004025085.1 of Thryonomys swinderianus. Classification (NCBI taxonomy): domain Eukaryota; kingdom Metazoa; phylum Chordata; class Mammalia; order Rodentia; family Thryonomyidae; genus Thryonomys; species Thryonomys swinderianus. The sequence continues at coordinate 24,946 of PVIC010000588.1, read as the reverse complement.
AGGCCACTCCCCACCCGACCCCACACTCCTGTCACCTCCTCATACCACATCCTGTTCTCGGTGGGAGAGGCGGGCAACAGGGCCAGCCAGGAGCCCAGCTGGGGTCTTCAGCTTGTGGGAAGGAATACGCAGCCGTGAGGCACAAGGGCTATGGCCTCCAAGATCTTTAGGGTCTACCTCAAAGCACACACGGAGAGTCTGAGACCCAGAAAGGGCTGGCAGCTGCCTGAAGACCCCACAGGATCAAGGGCCAAGGGTATAGGTTGTGGGTTCAGGGGCCACAGAGAACAAGAGGCCCCGGGGGATGCTGGGAAAAGATACCATCTTGGGCCCTGGGGCATTGGGTTACTGCCTCCGTTTGGGACACTGTATCTTAGAAGGCCTTACACATATGTGCCTATATTCTCACAGAAAATTCAAGTGTGGGATAAGCTTGGTCTGGCCCAGTGTGGGAAAGAGGCCAGCAGACTGGGCCATTAGTCCCTCTCCTCCCTGGCGTTGATTCCTGTCAGCCCACTGGCTCTCCTCCACACTTCTCTCTCCCTGTGTCCGCTGAGACTGTTTCCTCATCGTGACGACTTTCCCAAAACATGACCTGGCAAACTCCAGTCATCTCTGACAAGATTCTACCATTAGGTAATACTGAAAAGAACATAGATCTTTATTCTGTGAATTATCTATTTATGAAAGTGTATTAGAAATATGTAACAAGCATATCAAACCAGTTATTTCATGGCCATGATTGCTTTGGACAAGGCCAGATTTATCGGAGTTTTTTAAAAAAGGAGCCAAAGTCAAGGTGAATTTTAATTGAGTCATCTTCCATGTAGGCCTCAGCTCCGAACAAGAATAGCAAAGGGCGGGCACTAGAGAAGGCTTTTAAGTTTAGGGGCACAAAGTAACTGGTCATAAGACTCCAGTCTGATTTAGACTGTTTTGGGGCCACCTCCACTAATTGAAGGTAAAGCCGGATTTAGCTCAGTGGTTCTGGCATCATCAGGCAAGTACAACATCCTGAGTTCAATCCCCAGTACCATATACCACAATGCCGGGCATGGTGGCTCATGCCTGTAATCTCACACTTGGAAGACAGAGGGAGGAGGATTGCTGTGAGTTCAAGGCTTGCCTGGACTACGTAGTGAGCTCAGGGTTAGCCTGAACTGCGGAGTGCGACTCTGTATAAAAAGAAAGGAAGAAAGGAAGAGAAAAGAGAGAGAGAAAGAGAAATAAAGAAGGAAAGAAAGAAAAGAAAAGAAACAGGAGGAACAGGGCAGGTAAAAAAGCACCAAGTATCAGCCAGACTCCTGGTTAGCAATCTCCTAGTAACCCGGGAACCCAGGCAGGGGTCAGAGAGTGATTTTTGAAGTGTTTTGCTAAGAGGACAAGCAGTGGCTAACAGTGACTGGCTGTGGAAGATAATTTCACAAAGCCAGACATGGCACAGAGAGTTGACCAAGCAAGGGCTTTGTGTATCTTGCTAAAAATACCCCAACAACTTCTCCCTGCCTGGGGGCCGCACAGGAAGGCAACAGCTTTCTGCTGTTCTCAACAAGAAGAAAAGGACAACCAAAGTGCCTGGGCCCCTGAAGAAACAAAAGTTAGGTGTGCGTACATTTTAGAAAATCCCACTTAGAGAAATGGGCCTGTTCCTTGGTGTGTGGTAGGGCGAGGAGGACACAGTGGCTTTAATAAACTCGTGTCACTGTGTGCTAAAGGGGCCCAGTGGCCGCTGAGATATTAGAGGCAGGGACATGGCTGGGAGGGAGTAGGTGGCCACCCGTGTCCCTGGCTGCTCACGGTGCCTGTCTCACCTCTGTGTCCCCAGGAGGAAGCTGAGGGCGCTGTTGGGGGTCAGACTAATGGTGTGAGGGGTGTGAGGAGCCTTCCCACTGCCTGTCTCCAAGCTGCTGACCTGGAAAGGTAACGCTGACACGTGACCACACCTTCTGAGCCCTGGACAGGGCAAGGTTGGGAAGCAACAAGGTGGACCGGAGCTGAGGGACATCACCTTTCTCCCTGCCATTCTTGACCTGGCTTCGGGGGTCCCACAGCTCTTGTATGGTGTCCATTCTGCCATAGACGTGCTGCTGGGCTTCAGTTTGTGCATCTGCAAAATGGGCGTGGGTCAGTCCTCTCCTTCCTCCCAGCCTCAAAGGGTCTCCATCAAATGGGGTGGACTGATCTTTGAGTTAAGCCATGCTAGCAGCCAGGTCCGCTGAGATGGCTGAGGCTGCACCCCTGGTGTAACGTGACGTGGCCCCGTGGGCAGGCCAGGCAGGGCTTGTGAGCAAAGGCTGATCTACAGCAGACCTGGTGACAGGCTGCACTGCGAATGTGGTCTCCTGTGTGCACCTCCCTGGTGGCCCTGAGCAAGAGTTATCTGTGTGCTCAGGCCATGAGCCACAGGTACAGAAGCTGCTGGGCTGCCGGGCGCCTCACAGTAAGCTCTGGCCACACTCGGCTGTACTCTAGGCTCTATCAGCATCTACACTTTCCCTATCTTTTTTTCTTTCTTTGTGTTTGGTACCGGGGATCAAACTCAGGATCTTGTGCCTGCTGTCTGATGGGGCGGTCATGGAGGCCTCTGACAGAAGCAGGTCTGAGTGTCCCCGGCCACCTGCGAGGGAGCAGAGGTGTCCTTGGCCATCAGGGACAGAGCAGAAAGCTCTGTGGCTGGTGCTCAGGAAGGGGAGGCGGGGAGATCAGACCCCGCGGGGGCCTACCACATAGGCGGCAGGGCATGAGATGACTGCCTGCTGCCCTCCAGTGCAGGGGGAGGTGGCAGGGCATCTGGGTGATGGCCCTCAGGGGGAGGGCACACCACCCCCACAGGCGCCGGGCCTACAAGTGTCACCCTCTTGCCCCGTTTCTGTCCTCTTGTGTTTATTTATTTTGAGACAGGGCCTCACTGTATAGTTAATGCTGGCCTTGAGCTCACTCTGTTGCCTAGGTCGGCCATAAAATCAAAGCCATCCTCCTGCCTCAGCCTCCCAAGAGCTGCAATGACAGGTGTGGGCCAGCCTGTCCCCTATGTCTGTCCACTTTTGCCCTTGCTTTTGGGGAGCTCCTGTATCCCACTGAGGCTCTGGCTGTTGGACCCACCCCTTACATGGAACCCTTACCTGGAGGCTCTGGGCTCAGTCATGCCCACCCAAGCCCTGTGCCATCTTCTGTCTCAGGTGAATGTGTCTCAGCCTCCAGCTCACGTTTGGAGCTGTACGTGCGTTTCTGTTTCAACATCTGCCTCTTCCCTGTCTCCATCTCCATCTCAGTCTCTGTCCCTCGCAGCAGCGTCCCCTCTGGGGCGGGACAGGGCAGGGGTAGACACTGGCCTGTCCCCTCGCTTGCTCGTGGACATGTTCTTGGTACTTGGCGGTGGGTCCGCCTCCTCTACCTGCTGCGGGAGGGTGCTGGGGCCCTTGCCGAGGACTGTCGCCTGCACAGGGCTCCGGGCGTATGGAGGAGACAACAGGGTCCCTTCTCTCTGAGAGCCGGCAGTCGAGTTGGGGTGGTGGGCACAGGTCCCGAGCCAGCGACCTCCAGCGTAGTCATGAATGCCACAGGTGTCCAGCGAGAGAATGGCCATGCTGAGTCCACCAGGGAAGTACAAGGAGGAGCAAGAGGCTGAAATGAACCCAGACAGCACAGGTGTTGGGGGGGTGCCGCCAGGCATCCAGGCAGGGAACCAAAGCCTGGCCTCAGGATCCCGTGCCGGCTGGCAACACAGCTCCAGGCTGGGAATGGTGGAGCAGCATTGTGGGGGGGCCCTGTTCCCCTGGGACAGAGGGAGGGGAGGTGCCCTCTGGCTCTGCCCTGGGGACCAGAAGAGGCAGGAAAAGCTCTGTAGATGGCACAGGGCCTGTGTGGCCTTGATGGTTTTGACTAATGTCCTTTGCCTGCCAGGCGAGTGAGGCTGTAACCCCAGGCCTTCAGACTGGTTTTCTGTAAGCCTGACTCTACCTGACTCCTTCCACTGCCCCGGTGATGTCAAAGGGAGCTGGATACAACCCCACTGATCAGATGGGCAAATCAGGGCCAGAGAGTCCCGAGCCTGTGTGACCCCACAGCTATTGTGACAGGAACGGCCTCTGAACTGGGGCACTGGCTCCAAAGCCCGTGAGGTTACTGTGGCCTGTAGGCTCCCCAAGACCACCCAGACACACAGCCCACCTCTCCAACATCCTCATCTTTGAAGGTGAGGAAATAGGAGCCCAGAGAAGGTCTGACACCAGCCCAAGGCCACACAGCAAGTTAAGACACAGAACGGACACAGATTCCCATCTATCCTCTTTCTATCCACCCTGGCCCCTGCCCACTTCCACCAGGAGTACCTTGGCTGCTCGTCCTCCAGCAGCCTCTGGCACCACTCTGATGGGAGGCACGGAGTTCTTCATCAGAGGGCTCCATTGTGCCTATTGTTTAAATATAGATTACTAATGAAATGCCTTTTCATGCCTTCCCGGTGAATAGTTTCCGTGTAAAGTTAATTTGCAGTGTTATGTAAATTCTGTTTAACTTCAATCAAGTTTCTAATTATGTTTTTACCACAGTAATTCCCATTTGATTTGTCATCTCCTGTTAGGTATTTAATGTGTGGTGGGCGGCCCTGCTTTCTCTGTCTCTCCCGGTTTTCCAAGACCTCTGCTTCCCTCCGTGACCTCCTTTTTGCCTCTCTCCTGCCTCCAGTCCATCCTCCATTTCTTCCTTCCTGTCTTTTCACCTCTTTTGTTCTCTCACTGTATCGCCTTTTGCTTTCTGTCCCTCCCCAAACCCCTTTCCCGTCATCCTCTCTTCCGTCCTCCTGTTTCCCCGGGGCTCGTCCTCTCTTTCTGTATTTTCTGATTCTTCTCTGCCCTGTCTGGGGTCTCCTTGCCCCTCGCCTTCCCATCTTGCCGGGGTCTACCTGCTTCCTGGAATTTTCTTCTTTGAAGGCCTCCACATTCGTGTTTCTTGATCTCCCACCCTGGAGCCCCACAAAGCTGCCCACCCAAGCAAGGAGGATAAAGTGGGCTGGCGGGGCTTCCAGGCCTGGCTTGGGGAAGACCAGAGCTCTGCAGCTCCGCAGAGGATGGGCCTGGCCGGCTGCAGGGACACAGCTGCTTCATGGTGGGGCTGGGGCCTAGGGAGAGGCCTGGATGTCAGAGCTGGATCCTGTGGGTTGAAATCCCTTCTCCACCTCTAGTGAGTAGGTGCCATGTGCTTAGTTCACACGTGTGTCTATGATGCCCAGTGGGAAGGTGCACTGTGGGAGGGTTTCAGGGAGGGCACTGCAATGCTGTCTGCAGGCCAAGCTGGGCTACGGGAGGCTTCTACTTCAGAACTTGTGGCCACACCTTCATTTGCTATGGCTTCCTGTGCAGAGGGCCTCTGGGCCTGAGGCAGGACAGGTGGGAGCTGGCCACAGGCACAGGCAGAGCAGCCAAGGCTGCCCTCCAGAGTGCCCGGCCCCTGCCCACAGGCCTTCACCAAGCAGAGACCCAAAGCAGAGTGCACCTGTAAGGTGGGACTGGAAGCCTCTCCTCACCCTTTCTGAGTCGCCTCTGTGCCCCCAGGGCCATGTGCTGTGGAGTCCAGCTTGAGCAGCTCCCAGGTACAGCTCGCTGATGGCTGGCAACTCCCTGAACCCGGGAGGCTCCCCCTGGTCCAACCCAGGTCTCTGGCTTCTGTCTGTAGCCTGGGAGTGGCTGGCCCAGCCGTTTCCCAACATCTGCCCTTTGGGTGGAGAGGGCAGAAGGGAAACATCAGGCAGAGGCAGCCTGGCTGCTGTGTGAACCCGTCTCCTGCCCAGCCGCTTCCCCTCCAGCATGGCCCTAGCGCGTCCAGGAAGTGGAAAGCATTTGGAAAGGGGACACTTTTGGGTGAAGAAAAGCAGCCAGGTCCTTGTCCTTCAAGGACACAGAAACCAGGGCTGGTCCAGCCCCTGCCCTGCTGGGCTGTGTGCCCACCTGACCCGCAGCAAGTGGCTCTGTGTGTGTGTGTGTGTATGTGTGTGTGCGTGCGCATTCTTACACTTGCTTCCTGGGTGAAGGAAACCTTAGCCATCACGTGGCTGCCTCCCTTCCCTGTTGGTCTTGGTGAGCAGTTTACGCTGGCTACGGCTAGGAGGCTGTGACTTGGAGCAGAGAGAGGGGCCCCAGGTGTGCGCACCTGGCTGGGGGACAACGTGCTCCAGTTCTCTGCCTTCTCTGGGTCTCTAACCTTCCCTGCTCCATCTGCCAAGAACAGGTCATAGGGTTCATCACAGAACGACCCACAGGACAGAGACCGTGGCATCTCTGGCCAGGAAGAGCCTGAAAGGCAGCATCATCCAGATAGTAGGCACCATGACAGTAGGCACCGTGAACACAGCCAGTGTCAGCTGCACCCTGGTTGTACCATGGGCTGAGAAGGCAGGGCTTCTGTGTGTGCTCAGCCAGCCCTGGTTAACTCCACAGGTACGTGTGAAGCACCTGCTTCCCAGAACCTCAGGCGAACCCGCGCTGACCTGTTCTCTTGTCAGGTGGCCTGGTCCATTTGGTTAGCGATCCTGTGACCTGGTCATGTGGCTGAAGTCGGGCTTGTGTCTTGCACCCTGCCGTAGACCTTCAGTATTCTCCTTCTAAGTTTCCCCAGCTCTCGTCTGCAGAGGCCTGAGCAGGGCCATCCAGACAAGCCCTCTGTGCCCTGCGCTGGTAGCCAGGGATTGGTGTGAGCCAGTTCTGCCCGTGCTGGGCAGGCTCACCTGCCCGACGTCAAGAGTGCCAAGAGTGCCCGGTGTGATTTGCCTTCCTGGGAGGCCCCTGGGCACAGCATTCTTGGCTCTCAGCTCTGCCCCATCCCTGAATCCTCCGAGGGTGGCCCAGCTTGCTGCCCTCCAGGTTGCCCGTACCCTGGCAAGGCCGCCTCCCATAGCCTGTACCCTGGGAGCCATGAGGGGTAGGAAAGGGCTAAGGCCTGTGTTCCATCTTCCCCCGCTGGCCAGGCCACCGACCTCTCCACTCTTACTGTACCTACAGCCCAGTGACAGGTGCATGGCCAGCTCCTGAGGCCACGTGCTGTGACCTGGGTCACTCAAGTCTGTGACACTGTGGATGTCCAGATGTGCCAGGCTGGGGTGGCTGAAGCGTCTTTCCCTGGGGTATCATGTGGTCTGGGGCAGGGCTGAGGGCTGTGCTGCTGGGAAAGTGGCCACACTTGTTGGAGGTGCCTCGAGGAAGTTCTGCTTGAGGCCTGAAGTGGGACTTACCTCGCTCCTCTCCTCATCCTGACCTCAGGGTGGCACTGCCCAGCGGGGGGAAGCTGGCAGTGGGAGGCCCTGCTATCTCTGTGCCATGAGTACTCATGGAAGAAACCTAGCGGCACTTTTGCCAGGGCCTCATCCTGTAGATCAAATGCTGGGAGGCCTAGAGGCCACTGGGCACCCTGGGCTCACCTGACGGCTCCTGTCCTCGGTGAGCATTGGTTTCCGCAGAGGCCTCTCAGGTCCTCCCCCTCCCCTGGGTCCGGTAAGGCTCCTAAGACTGGAAGCCCGGCTCGCTGGAGGATGGGCTTGGGTCAGGGATGAAGCAAAATCCAGCCTGGCTCATCCCCAGGGCCACACCACAGAGGTCAGCCAGCCTCTCCGCCTCTCCGAAGGCTGCCACCCCCAGCAGGAAGCCCCGCCCAGCACCACCTCTGAGCTTCCCGAGGCTTGCCCTGCTCACATTCCTGTGGGAGCTGCCGCCAGGAACCATGCCCTCTTGAGAAAGGAAACCCTACCTCTGCCCGTCGCACTGCCCTGCCTCCAACCTGCCCTGACCCTCCCAGGCCTCCTGTTGGCAGGATTTTGGGCCCACGCCCCTCCTTACCCCACACATGCTAGTGACCCAGCTCTTCCCTGACACAGACACTACTGACCTGGGACTAGGGCAGAAGGGGCGCCCTGGGGTGCTGGGTGGGTGGGGCAGAGGCTGGGGTTGGGGAGTCCACAACAGATGTTTCTCTTTTTTTTTTTTTTTCTTTTTTTGAGACAGGGTCTCGCTTTATAGTTCAGGCTGGCCCTGAGCTCACTATGTAGCCCAGGCGAGCCTGGAATTCAGTAATCCTCCTGTCTCTGCCTCCCGAGTGCTGGGATTACAGGCGTGAGCCACCACGCCCGGCCCTGTGTGTGTGATACTGATCGCTGGTGGGCCTGAGTCACCATGGCTGATAGTGTTGTATGTGGTTGCCGGGGATCAAACCAGGGACCTTGCGCTTGCTAGGCAGGTGCCAGAACCACTGAGCTAAATCTCTGGCCCAGATGTGTCTCTTCTTGTCAGATCATGGGACCTCCTAGGCTGCAGGACCCATGTGAGTGATGGTGTTGGGGCTGATGGTTGAGGCACAGTGAAAGGAAGGTGACAGTCCAGGCAGTGGGGCCACCAGAGTGATGACGTCAGCAGAGGAGCTGGCAGGGGGTGGGCCCCAAGGAGTCGTATGGCTGGGAAGTTGGGCCAGGCTGGCCTCGGGACCCACAGTGGGATAGGACTCCTGGGGACCCACTCAGCCCTTGGGCCGCCTGTCCGTGGCAGGAGGGTGGAGCACGGGCAGAGCTGGCACTGTGCCCCTCGCCTCTTCCTCTGGGTGTCCCCATGTCCGTCAGCTTGGGTGGGGCCCACAGCTCCTTCCTCCCTCTGTGGCTTTCTGGTCCTGGCTGGAGGAATCTGTGGAGGCTGCAGTGGGCTGAGGGGTGCAGGCCAGGGTGGGGGTGCTGCATAGGTGGAGTCACAGGATGGTGGCAGTGAGTCAGGGGTGGCCGCCTGTGCCTTCCGGTTGTGTGCTGCACTGGCCTCTCCAGTGTCCGCTCATCTGTCCCACCTATGTCTGGGCCCAGGGGCTGCCCAGTGGAACGATAGGGCTGTTTCCAAGAGCTCAAAACCTGGGACAGATAAGCAGGGGGCTCAGCTCCAGGGGCCAGGCATGCCACCTCAGGGTGTGCCTTTCTCCCCAGAACAGTGTGACTGGCCCTCTCGGTGCAGGTAAGTCAGACCCCCGGGCAACACCTCTGGCCAGGCCAAGAGACTTTGATCCAGGCCCCTCTTATCCTCTCCAGCGGCCCCCGGGAAGACAGCACATGGGTTCTGGAGCCCAGCTCTGCTCCTTCCTAACCCTGCTAACCCTGGACAGTGACTTCATGTTTCTAAGCCTCTGTTTCCTCACCTGTGAGATGGAGATGACATTACTCACAGGGAGGCCAGGTGTCCGGAGCTCTTGCTGTTTATGAAGCCATCAGCTCCCACTCCAGGGGTGGATGAGGGGCTGTGTGAATGGCGACCCTCACATCCCTTCCATGGCCCACCCACGACATCTCATCTTCCTGCCTAAGGAAGCCAGTCTTCCCACCAGAATCTGCTGGAGGCTTGAGTTCAAGTCCTGCCCTGGCCTCTTCCTCTCCCTGGCCTCCCAAACCTCCACACAGCCATTTCTTCCTGTGCCAGGGAGGAGAAGCAATGTCTGCCGGGTTGCTGGGAGGATTGTCTGAGGTGGGCATGGCAAGGCCGGCGATGGGCCGTGAGGCAAGTCCCCTACCAGTTATGGGCTTACTAGCTCCCAGGCAGCCTGGGCCCAACCTGGAGCTTCCCAGCTGAGGGCCTCAGGGGAGACTAGGATCCCCTTTTCTCCCAAATCTGGGGTCTCCCTGTTTCATCAGTTAGAGGGGTATTATAGTTTATACCTAGATGCCCCCTGGAGAGCCTCTTGTGCTCATAGACAGGGCTTCTGAAAGTAACTGAACGATGAGGTGCTACAGCTTAGGGCGGTTAGGACACCTGGCCTCCCTGAGGACCGGGCCTTGGCCACATGTCTGTCACCCCGTGAGACCTTCTCTGTTCACTCTACCCCACTGAGGAAACTGAGGCAGGGAGGGCATAGGGACTTGACTAAAGTCACTTGGTTTGTGAGCAGCAGAGCTGGGATCCTGTCCAGGCCTGGGTGACACTAGGGCCCGTGCTCAGAGCTGCCACCTCCCTCCAGCAGGAACAGTGCTGTCCTTTGTCCAGCCTTTGCACGTCTGGGGCTCAGCCACTGCTTCAGACTGGCTGGGCCCACATGTGGCCAGAGTCCCGGAGGATGCCTGACTGGGGAACGTGATGCCCGCTGGGGGCTGGCCCCTGGCCCAGGAAGGGGTCATTGGGAACACGCCGTGCTGGGCCTGCTGTGGGTGCCCCAGTGGAGCCCGTGCCCTTCAGCCTTGTGACCTCCCTGCATGTTCTCGGACTGTGACGTCAGCTAAGCAAGGTCTGAGACAGGCTGGCTCAGTGGAGGCAAGTGGGCCCTAGGGGCCAGTGTCTTGCTTGTGGGCCAGAGTTGGCCCCTCAGAGCTTCCGTCCATCTCCAAGAGCAGCAGTGACCAGAATGCACACTGGCCGTAGGCCTTGGCTGTCCCCCCGGGCTGTATCATCTCCTCTGCAGGGTGGTGGCTCCCTGAGGACCTCCAGGGACTTTTCTGAGAGCTTGTGCTAGACCCCTTTTATACTGCAGGGGATTTGGCAGTTGGGAGGACCTCAGAGATCTGCGGACGCTCTGATGTGAGCAGTGGGTGGAGCTAATCAGTATGGGCAGAGCCAGTCAGTGTAGACAAAGCAAAAAGACCAGATTTCCATTTGGATTCTTGGCATTGGGAATGGTGGGTGCCTTGTGGGCACCAGAAACCCTGGTTTTATCACCCAAGCCAGATGCCCCCCTGAGCAAGGCCTTGACCTTGGGGAGGGGTGGCTGTGACCACCACACAGGACCTGATGACCTGGATAGGCTGGGGAGGGATGAACCGGTGTGGGTGGGGCTTGTGTCGGGCCTCAGGCCTCAAGTCTCTTCCTCTCTCCGGTTTCCCTGCCTTTGTACAAACCCCACAGCCCGACACTGCGGCAGCTGGCAGGGGCACAAGGAGCACCTAATGTGTACCATGGGTCAGAGTGTGGATGGGAGGAAGTCATCCCTTGAGGCCTGGACGGTGCTCAGAGACTGAACAGGGACATTCTAGCTCTGGCCAGGTCTCCCAAAGGAGATGGTCCTCCAGGGTGACCTTGAAAATGCAAATCCAGGCTTTCAGGGTGTGGTGGTTTCACGTAGGCCCCTGCCCCGTAGGCGAAGTGCTCCTACTCGTAGAGTCTGCCCAAGCTCATTCTCCAGCTCAGGTCTTTCCTGCCCCAGGACTGTGTACCCAGCTACGCACACCCTCCACCCCCTGTCTCCCGAGACTGTCTGTCTGTCCATCGGTCTTCCCTACCTCAGGACACCTAGGGGAATGAAGATTGGGGTGCTGGATTTTGCTATGGTCCTCATTTTCATCCGCTAGCAGCGGTAGATATAGTCATTAGCTGCTAAAGGAAAGAAGTGAATCCCAGCATGGTAGTGCACGCCTGGAATCCCAGCATTCTGTGCGGCTGAGGCAGGAGAGAACACAAGTTCTAGTCAACTGCGGGCAGCTTTAGTGAAACCCTGGCTCAAAATTAAATATGTATTTATTTATTTGTTTGTTTGTTTGTTTGTTTTGTGGTGCTCAGGATCAAACTTGGGCCCTTCTGCTTCCAAGGTAGGCACGATACTACTTGAGCTAAATCCCCAGCTCTTCAAAATTAAAAATTCGTAAAGGAGTTTAGGATATAGCTCAGTGTGACGGCCCGGAGTTCACTCCCTAGGACTGTGGTGGAAGTGAATGAAGATCACCAGGAGTCAGTTTATAGTTCCAGTTGTACAGAGGCAGCCAGGTCTGTAGACCTGCGAACTCTCGCCGGTCCCAACGCCTCCTCTTTGAGTCCCCAGTGGTACCAGGACATGGTACCAGGACAGCACAGCCGGTTTGTACAGGGTGTCTCTCCCACAGGAACTTTGCACACAGGAAGAGAGGGCGAGCAGCAGGTGTTGGCAGCACTGGCCGTGACCTGGACTTGGGGCCTGCTCACCCCTGGACCTGTCGCCTCCTCCTGATACTAACCTACGAGCCCTGCATGCCCCTGCCCGGCACCGCCATTCCCCAGCCCCTTCCCATGCTTCCAGCCGGAGAGAGGAAGTCAGGGAACCAGGCAGGGCCGGTAGGCTGCTGTGGGAGGAAGTGGGCACAGCCGGGGCTCCACACCCGAGGGCACCTCGTGACTCAGGCAGCCCTGCCCAGAGTTCCTGGGACCCTGGACTGCCAGTTTGCTGAGCCTTTTCTGTTCTCCCTCCCTCCCTCCCTCCCTTCCTTCCTCCCTCCCTTTCTGTGTGTGGTATTAGAGACTGAACCCAGATTTTTCGTGCTGAGTTACATCCTTAGCCCTTTTTTATTTTAAGTTATGTTCTCACTAAGTTGCCTGAGATGGGCTCCGATTTGCAGTCCTCCTGCCTCAGCCTCCCAGAGAGCTGGGATTATAGGCATGCGCTCCTGGCAAGCGTTGTGTCTGTCTTATCTGCTCCTTGAGGCCAGCTGTCGTCACTGCTCTTAGGGATGAAATACAGAGGATGTCCAGTCCACCACTGAGCACTGGGGCCGCCCAGGCTCAGGGCTCTGCTCTGCTGTGTCTAGAAGGAGGGCAGCCAATGGGCCCCGTGACTGAAGACATAACCCTGTGTCCCATTTTAGCTATGTGAGAAGGAAGGAAACACAATCAGAATGTTTCGGAGGGAGGACAGTCACTGTGAGAGTCCCAGAAGGCAGCAAGGGAGAGGCAAGCGTTTGGGCGCTGAAGGGTGGACAGGGCTCCTTGGACAGCAGAGGGGAACTGCAGAGCCCTGATATAGTTGGTCTCGCTGTGGCCTGTGGGGCAGAGTCTTGCCCTCCCAGCTCCCGGGAAGCAGGATCTGTCCGGGATGAAGTGAACCCGAGAGAGGCCTGGCGCGGCTGGCAGGAGCAGGCTGAGTCCCTCGCTCTCTGTGCTCAGTAGCAGGTGTCAGGAGCACAGTGCTGGGGACAGGACCCCTGGTGAACTCAGTCTTCGATGGCATTAGCACAGCCCGTGCCACCCTGGGACAACCTCATCTTGTGCCATGTCCTGGCTCAGCTGACGCCTCCACCCCACCTGCCTCCCCCAGGGCACCTGTGGCTCCCCTGGGCAGCGAGTGGCCGCAGCCTGGCTCCTCCTAGTGGGTCCCAGCCAGGGCCCCAGTGAGGTCAGGGGACGTGTATTCCAGGAATGCAGGCTGTGGGCGGGGCCTGCGGACAGGTCTGGATAACCATGGGGGTAAATATTTGCCTCACTCCTGAGCCTGCCGTGGCCACAAGGGAGCACGGGCCGTTCCCAGGGGTCATTTGGGGACACCTGCCCAGTGGGTCTCCAAGTGAGGAAGCCTCTTACCCCGGGGAGTGTGGGGAGGCTGGGGCCCGGTCTGGCGCCCTGTATGCCCTCTGAGGAGGGGGGAAGAAGCAGCTGCCTGGTCCAACGCAGCGTGGCCTGAGCTGGTTCAGGTCAGCTCTGCAGGTGCAGCGGCCAGTGGGTGCTGCTCACGTGATGGTGGCTCTGATCGACTCTGTGCGGCTGTGGTGTGACCTTGAGCGCAGAGTCCCTGTCCGCTGAGCTTCTTGCCTGGACACCTGTTCCTGCTGCCCTGGGCACAGGGTACATGTGTGCACACATGCTGGGAGAACTCGGGTATCCCTGCTGTGCCCGGCAGAGCACCCAGCTGGCCGCATGACCCCTCCCTGGTGTCTGGTTAGCCCTGTGCCCTGGCCAAAGTTCAGCAACCCCCTCATCTGCCCGGGGGTGGGGGGATCAACCCTGCTCAGAAAGGAGACTGGCGCGGAGAGGCCATGAATCTCCCTTGCTCAGGAAACAGCAGGCAGGATTCATCTCCGGCCCAGTCTGTGGACCAGACCCGGTACCCCCACCATCCCCATGCCCTGTTCCTCCTCAGGGATCCCCAGAGGACACAGGGCAGGATGGCGCGTGTGGTTGGGCGAACCATCTTGGTCCTAGACACTCCCCTGCCCTGCCCGCCCCGGGGGCTGCACACCGTCCATCCCTTCCATGTTTACAGCTGCAGGCTCAGGCCGGGGCCACCCAGGGATGTGGGTCTCTGCGTACTACCCATCTGGCCCGGTGGCCCAACCCACACAGGCTGTGAGCTTCAGGGCAGCCCAGTGGGGTGCGTGCCCCGTGGCCTCTGTCATTGCCCAGCCCCGCTCCTGAGTCTCCCTCGGCTGGGCAGACCCTGGGCCCTCAGCCTTGGGGCAGACGGCTTCTTCGTCCCGACTCCCCGGCTGCGTGATGTTAGGAAGCCAGAGAACCTATTGTGTGCAGATGGTGGGCACTTCTTTTCTTTAAAGAGGCCACTCCAGTTCCTCTCCAGCCTGTGATGCGGTGTGTGACCTCAGGCCGGGCTTCCACTTACCCTCTGGGAAAGGAGGAGCTGGGGATATCGAGCCTAAGGGCCCTGTATGTTCAAGACGGCAGCATTTGGGGGCTGCCAGCACCCAGGGGGTAAGAGGTGAGGTCCTCGCCTACCTCACTCCCGCTGCCTCTGCCGGCCACCTCTGTCCCGTCTGGAGCAGCTGCCCCGGTCCCCTGCCCCTCCCCCCCTCCCTCAGCAGCTGTGCGGATCTCCCCAAACCAGGACTTGGGTCTTGTAAAACCCTCAGCTGCCCGCTTCCTCCATGCCTGGTCCCCACTGGCCCCCCGGGAGCCTCCCCTACACCCCACTCTCAAGGCCTCCCCTGGGCCGAGCTTTCCTTTCCCTGCTTTGGAGTCTTCGTCGGTTCTGTTCTGCCTTCTAGAATGCTGTTCCCTGCACCTCGGCTTGACTCAGCCTGCCTCAGCCTTCAGTGTCACTTCCCTAAAGAGGCTGCCGTGACTTTGTCTGCTGTGCAGCCCTCGCACCATTCTTTTTCTTGGGTGTCACGTTTAGTTTAGTGCTGTTTAAATTTTATGCTGTTTTTTTTGCCTTTGCTTGTTGTCTGGGACCCCACGAGGCTGAGGACCCCTGTCACGGTGCTGGGGTCCACGATGTGTATTGGGTGAATGCGTGACTGCCCCTCCTGGGACAGTCTGTGGCCAGGGACTTGACCACAGCTGGGGCTGTGGCGAGGCGGCCATCTCCGGCTCCCCTGATCTTGCGCCCTGCTGTCTTTGCAGGAGGAGAATGGAGCTAGAGTGAGGGCTGCGAGCTGCTGACCGGCGCTGGGGACACTGGTGACGCGCAGACCACAGAGGTAGGTGTGCGCCGTCCCCCCAACTTCAGGCCTGCGTCGCTAGACTCCTGACTCAGGCACGGGGCACTGTCCCGTCACGGGGCGTCACCGTGTCCCAGTGGGCCCTCCCACCTCACACACCGCGTGCCTTTCTGGCCTGGTCCCTCTCTGCTGTGGCTGCTGGGTGTGCCCAGAAGGGGTTGAGCCTGCCCGTGCCACGCTGAGTTCCGAGGCTGTGCACGGGTGGCACTGTGCCACCATGGGTCACGGATGCTGAGGTAAATTCAGACTCTGGTGCTTATCTGCTGTGACCTTGTACTGTGGCTCTGGGCCTCAGCTGACCTGTCTCTCAGTGGGGAAGGGGGCAGTGTCGAGTGTCAAGTGAACCGCACACTCCAGTCGGGCACAGCAGCCCCGGAGTGTCAGCCCTCCTGTCCGCCGGCCACACCGTCCCCTGCCCGTGGGGCCCCACCAGCCGGAGTAGCCCTGGCCCGAGCAGGAGCCTGGGGCCCGTGTGAGCTCCTGAGTGGCTGGTGGCTAGGACCAACAAGTCCTGAGGCTGAACCTCGCGTGTGTCCTCTGGCCTGGACACCAGTGTCTCATCACAGGGTGGCACTGGAGGGTCGGTCACACCTCGTCGTGGGGCAGATACAACCTGCGTGGCCCTCAATCCACAGAGGAGATTCACACAGGCACACGCTCCCAGGCCTCTGTCCCCGGCCCCCTTGGCACTGGGCCAGCGGGATAGCAAGGCCCCTGCCTAAGCATGGGGGTGGCAGAGTTCAGCCGTGTCTCTGGAACCGGGTGCCAGGCTCTGTTTACTCCCTGCTGCCGGAATCCTAGCTGCCTGTGTGTGTGCCTTTGGGCCAGTCCCTTCCCTGCTTTAGGGTGTCCTCTAAAACTGAGGACAATTGTGATGCCATTGCAGATAGACTGTTGTGAGTGACACTGCTCAAGAAACCCTGAATGGTTTGTTTTATTTTTATAGGGTTTTTTTGAGACATAATCTTGTTATGTAGACCAGCCTGGCCTTAAATTTGTGATCCTCCTGCCTCAGTCTCCCAAGCGCTGGGATTATTGTCGTGAACTACCACTCCCAGCTCTGTGAATACTTTTTTAATCTGCAACCTCTTGCTGGGCATGAACCCACACCTGTAATCCCAGCACTTGGGAGGCCACGGTGGAAAGATTCCCATGAGTTCAAAGCCAGCCTGAGCTTTCTCCAGAGGCTAAGAAATCCATTGAGCTGTAAGTGGTGGGGTGGGGATTTGAACTGAGATCCTCAAAATTATATACCTAGAATACCTTGGAGACCAGGGCCAGGGCTGCAGGGCAGTCACTTGCTCAGCCCCTGAGCCCACTCCCTGGAGCCAGAGGTTGCCTCCAAGTGGGCAGTGAGCCTGTATTCCAATCTGTTAGGGAAACCCACTGCCAATTGTCAGGTAACCTTTGAAATTCTCCTTCACGGTGGGTTCTCTTTTCGGATGTTTTTCAAGGTAATTCATTCTCTTTCCCGAAATTGCCAGTGCTGGAGCATGAGGCAGCTGGTAATTAATCATAAGAGTGGCTTCAAGTTTATTCTTTTTAAAAAAAAAAAAAGTGAGGAACAGAAAGCCTTGGAAGAAGAAAAGAAAACCGCTCTAAGGCAGAGGTGGTAATCAATACCTCCGTGTCCTAGAAACGGCCGGGCTGGGGATGGCAGAGCCAGGACGTCTCCCTTCCTCCTAGGCCTGGCAGATGGTCCCTGCGGGCCACAGTGTGAGGCTCTCTTCCTGACCCTGTGTGACTCTGGGAAGCCACTGCCTCCTCCTGGACTCAGCTTTGCCACCTATCAAATGGGTGAAGGGCAAATGAAGACTAAAAAAACATACTGAGTGATTGTCCCTCCGTTGTCACATCCCGGTGCCTGGCACACTGCACCCCCAAGGTGAGCTGGATGCTTCTCCTGTGTCCTGGGTACCAATCCTTGGGGGAGAAGATGGTACAGCCCGTGGTTCTGGGACAGCCAGGGGAGTGGCCCAGAAGGAAAGGACAGTCTGGTCTGGGGGACTCTCGCCAGCATAACATTGGCCACATTATCCCTTTGGTGTTTTCAAATTCAGCCTTCCAAGAGGGTGAGCTGGTGATTTTTTTTCTTTTTTAAAGCTGCCCCTTGATGCTATGGGTTCCTTGTTACTGAATCTGCCCTCCGTGCTGGTTGGAGTTGGCTTTGCCCAGCACATTTGGGCAGCAGATTAGCCAGAACCCTGGAACAACCTGAGTCCCTCTGCTGGGCTAACAGAGGAAGCCTGTCCTCTCCGAGCCCCTTCCCCGAGGTCCCGGGGAGCCCTGCAGGAGCCTCGTCGCTGCCCAGGCAGGTGCAGTGTGGGCCTTGTTGGCTGGTGGAGGCCCGTTGCCCGGGGGGTGTCCCCACTCTGGCTCTGCTGGGAGCCCAGTTCTCCGCCCAGAGCCCCCGTGCAGTGTCTCAGCCCCTGAGAGGGCCTGAGGAGGCGCTGGGTTTGGGGAAGGGAAGCAGGGGTGTGGGTCGGTGTGCCAGCTTGGCGCGATGGGGAGGCTGGGTGGCCTTGTGTGAGC
The DNA here is from genome assembly GCA_004025085.1 of Thryonomys swinderianus. Classification (NCBI taxonomy): domain Eukaryota; kingdom Metazoa; phylum Chordata; class Mammalia; order Rodentia; family Thryonomyidae; genus Thryonomys; species Thryonomys swinderianus. The sequence continues at coordinate 7,278 of PVIC010000588.1, read as the reverse complement.
CGCTGAGGAGCACGGAGACCTGGGTGTGTCCAGACCCCACAGGGAGCTGCCTATTGAGACCCTCAAGCCAATCCACACACTGGTCAAGGCAGCCCTGCTGCCCATGAGGGGCCCTCCGAGGGGTCCACTGGGACATCCAGGTCCCAGCGCTGCCACCTCCCCTTCCCAGCGGCCGGTCCTACTAGAGACTCCCTGAGTGTCACGTCGCGTGGGCCTCTGCATGAGCATGTGCGTGTGTGCACATGTGTGTGTGCATGTGCGTGTCTCTCTGGGCACCCGCCGGGGTGGACACTTCTCTGTCTCCCTGTGTCCCCATCTCTCTGACCCCCATCAGTCTGTCTCTGCGGCCTCACAACACCCACCCACCCCCCGTTCTTTGGGTGCCCTTTCTGACGTCCCCTTGAGCCCAGCCCCTCCAGGCCGCGTCAGATCCCCTCCTGCCGGGCCGCCCGCAGCGTGTCTGCTCTGTGTCAGCACCCGCTGTCGTCGCCCGGCTGAGCAGAACAGAGGTGCTCTTCCGCTCCCAGCCTGCCACCCCTTGGTGGTGTCCTGGCAGTGCCCCCACTCCAAGTTGCCTAGAGGCACCGCTCTGTGTGGGGACAGGAACCACCCTCCCCAGGGACCCGAGCCACTTGGGTGGCTTCCACAGCACTCCAGCCCGGTGGAAGGCTCGGCGCCCACCCGTGCCCGGCAGCCCAGCGTGGTGGGGGGGGGGCTGGAAACCTGGCGTCTTCCCCAGTGCTAATGAAATTCCTGCTATAATTAGAAGTGAGGTGTCAGGAGCAGAGGCCTGCGGGGAGGTGGGTGAGCTCATGAATAAACACTCTGTCCTCGCCTCAAGGGGAGAGCGCGCTGGAGGGGGTGCTGGGGCACCTCGGGGCTTGGATGCTCCCCACGAGCTCCTTCCAGTGCATCCGCCTGCATGGTGCCTGCCCACCGTCATCCTCGCAGTGCCTCGCCTAAGACCGCTGCCATCTGGCCAGGGGCCCCCGTCATGGCCATATCGCTCGCCAGCCTCTGCCTGGGCCCTAGGCTGCGGCTCCACCAGCCTCTTGCTCCATCTCAAGCCTTTGCCTCCCCACCGCCATCCCTGTCGCTAAGTGCTCCGTGACCCGACACTGCCCCAAGCCATGATTCCTGCATTAGAGGGCACAGCGTGTCCCCCCCAGGGGCCCTAACACGGCTCCCTGGAAGTGTCCCCTAGAACCTGGCTCGTCCTTCCGGCCCGTTCTTCTCTCTGCCCCCCGTGCCGGTCGGGTGGCTGTGGCTGCTGCTGACTGATTATGTACTGAAATGATGGTCTGTTGGGTACATGGCCAGGTTACGTGTCTTGTCACGACACGGAGTCTTGGAAACCGGATGTGTCTGACATCCACACTGAACCGTCGCCTCTTCTGTTGCTCCACAGTGCCACCGTGGCTCCTCACTATGTAGTAGTTGGTGTGGGCTCAGCTTCCTCACTTTGTAGGTAGGGAAACTGAGGCTAGGGGAAGGCAGTGTTGCGGGAAGCGTGTGCTGAGCACGTGCTCTGCGTGGAGGCCTGAGTCCGCTCTCCTGCAGCAGGGAAGAGGCAGACAGGACCGTGGGAGGGGCTCACACAACAGTCAGGGGACAGAGGAGGGTAAGGCCCCACCCCGGGGGTTACTGCCGTGAGCTGGAGCAGCCTCTGCCTTATCCGCAAATAGCCTAAGCCCGAGACAGCCGCCACAGGCAACGCCCGTGGGGACCAGTCCTGGCTTCCCGATAGTGACACACAGTGGAGACAGGGACTCAGAGGGTGAGAGCCACCTAGGAAAGCAGGACACGCCCCCCTTAGTAGCCAGGACTTGGACTGAGTTGTGGAGGTCCCCAAAGAGCTGGTCCCGCTGAACTCACTTTCCGGGTGTGGAGGCTGCTGGCTTCACAAGCAGGAAGGGGAGGGCAGGAGTTCCCTCCTGGGGGTGGGCTGCCCCTGCTGGCCACCCCGAGGGTTCTCCAGAGGTGAGTTTCCTCCCTGGACCCTCCAGGCCTCCATCCTCTGGAGCAGGTTTTCGTCTTTGCTCCCAGGAGCCCCCTCAGCTGCCTTGGCTGCTCCCTCCATTTCTGGCCCTCTTCTTGTCTGCCTCTGTCCGGGCAGTGTGGTGGGGAGTCGGGGAAAGGTCAGGACCCAGGCTCCTCTCCTTCCATGGGGACAGCTACTGCCACCAGGAGGAGCTCCATGGCATGACTGTCCAGCCAGGGAGTCTGCCGTCCCTTCTGTGGCAACCTTGGGCCCCAGGCCTGCCCTTGCCCCCTCTGAGCCGGGCACCTGCCCTACTGGACTAAGAGCCCCATGAAGGCCCAGGACAGCTCTCAGCTGCATCCCCAGGCAGTGACGTCAGCGCGGTCCCCACTGGTGTCTCTCGAGAGCCTTCCGGAGCCCTCGAGACCTGACTGGTTCACACGGAGTGGGGAACTGAGGCTCTCCAAGCCTTGGGAAGCCCTCCCCTCACAGCCACCACCCGTTCTGTGAGTCTCAACCTCCATGGCTCTGGTTTAGAGACACACATCTCACCTCCTAGCTGCTTGGGACCCTCTACCGCCTCTCTGTGGCAACTTCGGGGGTTCTTTCTGAGCCCGAGGGCTGTGGCTCCTAACCTCTGTGGCGTGCTCCCGCAGACTACCTGTCTGGCCTCTCTGGTCAGTGTGACAGTCTAGCTTGAGACACTGACCCTCCAGGAGCAGCCCTGTGAGCTCTCGTCAGTCCAGTTCCCAGCCAGGCTGCCCACGGGTCCCACCCTGCTCTTGCCGCTGCCCCTTGCACCCTGCCAGCTCCCCATTCCTCTCCCCGGCAGCTGCAGGTGGCTGGGGATTGAGCCAGGAAGGCTCTGATGAACTGGAACCTATCCACGGTCTGGAACACTTTTCTGTGTATGTGGAAAATAACCCAGGGTACGTCCTTGTATCCTTGAGACAGCTTCGCCCATCCCCAGCCCCTGCTGCGGGAGAGGTGATGAGGTCATCTCGTGCCTGCTGTGGCTCCTCCAGTGGCTGCTCTGACGCATCCTTTGCTGAAGACCCCACCAGCCACCAGTGGGCTCTGAATTGAGTGTGTGCAGGGTGCAGCATGGCCCGTGTCTCTAGACAGCTCTGGGTTCTGGTCTCTGCCTCACCCCAGGACAATGGCCTCACTAGTCCTTGTTTGAGGCTTCAAGTGAGAGTTTGGGGGGGTGACACATTTGGATGGAAGATGTATTTGGCCAGCCTGCCCGTGTGCCAGGCCGCCTGGGTGAGCTGCCCGAGGGAGATGCGGAGGGTAGGTGTGGAGGGGGCTGTCTGGCTCCTCAGAAGGGTCTCGGGACCCCCGTCAGTGTCAGAGCACTCTGTCGCTACACGTAGGAAAACGGAAGCCTGACGTGGACCGAGCCCTGCCATGCCTCGCAGGGAGGCTGTGGCGAGCACTATGTGCCCCTGAGCTCACAGCCTGGTCTCTGGGCTGTTCCACAATATTCAGCTCCCCAGGGAGGTCCACCTGGGACAGCCACCCACCAGACTTCGGCCTAAACCATCCTTTGCAGCCCCCAGGAAAAGCCAGGGAGAGGAGCAGCACTGGGCTCAGGGCTGCCTGCTTCCCAACACCAGTCTCTTTGACCTGCACCGTCAGCCCAAATCTTCAGCCCACTCCTGCCTGTGGCAGCTGTCCAGGAATACGTGTGGTCCAGAGGTGGGACGGAGCCCAGACTCCCCTGTCCGATTTCCACTCTGCAATGCCCGGGCGAGTCAGCAAGGGAGGTGACAGAACTGGATGTGACCTAATGAGACTTGTGGGAAGCAGCCGGGTCCTGGGATGGGACAGAGAAGGAGTTATTTAGTGCTGGGCCCTCACCTCCACCTGGGTGATGTCCTGGCTCAGGGTCTGGAGGTGCTGTCGCTCAGATGAGGGGCATCCCTCAGCACATCTCATCCCTGGCATCCCAGCTGCACAGCCAGCCGAAGGTACAGGGCCCCCCGTGGCCCCAGCTGGGTGCGCGCTGCAGGGCCGCCTCCAGCCTTTGTGCAAGGCTGGGTGCTCCACCCGCAGTTGCTCACGCAGCGGTACGTGCTGGGCGCCTGCTGTTGGTGTGTGGCTGTGGCGGGCGCTGGGGAGAGCTCTCAGGGAGCTCGCAGTGCAGGCGCCTGCAGAAGCGGGTCCCCATGAGGTCCGCAGAGGAGCAGGCCTCAGGAACGAGAGGCCAGGAAGGCTTCCTGGAGGAGGGATCACAGCCTTTGAGAGTGAGAGACCCAGGGGCGAGTCTGGGGTTGGCGTCCATCAGAGCATGTGGGCAGAGCACGCACCTGTCCTCTCCTGGGCAGGTAGCAAGAGGGAGGCCTGCTGAGCAGACGGAGGCGCGGTTAGGCCAGCACAGGCCCACGTGGGGCGTCGTGGATGCCCATTCGGTGGCTGCTCTGAGCGTCCGTGGCAGTGAGCAGCCTGTCACAGGCGCCCCGTAAATGCTGACCGACTGGAGGGGGACAACTGTATATTGTGGAGTGACTGAGAACCCAGACTGGGGAGCACAGACAAGGAGACAGCCCACGGGACTTGGGGACGGGGACAGAGCCAAGGGCAGGTGTGGGCTGACTGTCCTCCCGAGCCAGCGCCTTGCCTTCTTGCCGGCCTGGTGGAGCAGGACACAGTGCAAGAGGATGGTCGGCCCCGCTGCAGAATGGTGGCTGTCTCCGTGGGGCACATTTGTGCCAGGCACCGGTGTGTGTCCAGAGATGCCACTTATCATCCCTGAGCCCCAAGGATAGGAGTGACTGAAGGGCAGAGCCCAGCTGGGCTGCAGACCCTGGAGATGGTGGTAGTTAGGATATTACTAGTAATAATGATGGCATTGGCATCCTCCCTCCCCAGGAGAACTGTGCCCTTGGAGGTGGGGACCGTAGTCATGTCCATTCTGTGGATGAGGAGACTGAGGCAGAGGGACCCAGCAGAACAGCGGGAGTCTCAGGGTAGCAGTGTGCATCCTCTGATGCAGACTTCAGTCACCTGGGGTGTCACCTCGTCCAGCCTTGTTGTCTGCACAAGGGCCCCAGGAGCATCTCTTTGGACACAAGAAGGAGGTCGCGCTCTCCAAAACCTCATTTGAAGCCTCCTGTTATCGATCTCCACACAGACCCTCCCTGTGTCTGCCCCACCCATCAGGAAGCTGACCGCCAGCTGTTAGAGAATAGGTCCCTCCCCCATGGACCTTTTGTAACGGAAGTAAATTATCTGCCAGGCTTCGGTGCCAGTGCCGGGCAGCGTGATAATTCAGGTGTTTAAATGGTAATGAGCACGGGGCCAACTAGGGAAGAGCCAGTGTCAGAGCAGGTTTTGGCCGGAATTAAAAGTGCTTAATCTCAGGACAATATGATGTTTCTCCCAAATCTGTATGCTTTGCACCGAGAATGAGCTGACCCAGGATCCCGGGGCCGGGCTGCAGGGCCCCTCCTGGCCCGGAGAGAGACCTCTGGGCTGGGGAGCTCCTCAGCAGGGAGGTGGCCAGTGGCTTGGTGGCCACAGCAGCAGGTTAGGACCCAAGGACCGGAAGGCAGCCTGGCAACCGGGGTGCCAGGATAACCTGCTGCTTTGGGGGTGGGGCAGGGCTTCTGGGGAAAGAAGAAGTTTGAGGCTGGGCCTGAGTCAGCGGAGAGAGCGGTGACTTACCAAGGCTTCCCACCCGGATCAGAGGCCACGCCCTTGCTGTTGGTGGCTGTACTGGCTGCCTCGTGTGGCTGTGCCTCCCTTTGCGACTATGTTGTGCGTTTGGGGAGTCTCAGTGGTAGCTGTGTTCAGTAGCGCCCACTGTAATCAGTTTACGTGCATCATCTAATTCAGTCTTTGTAGAAGCCAGTTTTAAAAATGAGGAATCAGAATAGCAGAGAAATTAAGTAAATTGGCCACGGCCACAAAGCTGCTGGGAAGTGGGGCTAGAAGGTGGGCCTGACTGTATCTGACTTTCAAGGCGAAGCCCTTAACCTGGCCCAGGCATAGAGTTCCTGCCTGAGATGGATGGGGTCAGAGTCCCTGCCGTGCAGGGAGATCAGGGGAGGCTGCTTAGGGGGGCACATCAGAATTTTCTCTCCTGAGCACCTGTCTTCAATCCTCAGGGCCATGGATCTTCGAGAAGTTCTTCCTGGGTGCCTAGAATGCTGGGTGTACAGTACTGTGCTCCCCACATTCCACGGGGATCATTGAGGCAGCTGGCACAGAGCCCTCTATGGGGAGGGTTGGTGGCCTTGGGGACCTGCCTGCCCAGGCAGCTGGGTCAGCCTCGAGTCTGCCCAGAACACACCTGGGGGGGGCAGGCTGCGAGGATCTGAACAGGACGATGGGAGCAAATACACAGGTACCATAGTCCTAGGCACCAGATCTGGCCTGCTGAGGGCCGTGCAGGAGGAGCAGTGTGGGCCGCCCCACCTGGGACCGCACCTCTGTTTGATGGGCAATGAAGAGCCAGCAAAGTCTGGGGCCTGTAAGCAGACACTGGGCACCATTTCTCCCCAGGTTCTCCTTGCAACCCGATGTGTCAGATCTCAGAGCTGAGCAGCCGGATAGGTGCTGGTGGGAAGGAAGCTCATGTTGGCGATCCTTTTCGCAGCTGAGCTGTCCTGGTCCGGGTCTGGCCTTTAAAATCCAAGCTCGGGGCCAGAGATTTAGCTCAGTGTTCTGGTGCCTGCCTTGCAAGTGCAAGGTCCTGAGTTTGATCCCCGGAAACCACATACAATGCTGGGCGTGGTGATTCACGCCCACCAGCAATCAATACACATACCACAGTGCAGGGCGCGGTGGCTCACGCCTGTAATCCCAGCATTCAGGATACAGAGACAGGAGGATTGCTGAGTTCCAGGCTTGCCTGGGCTCCATAGTGAGCTCAGGGCCAGCCTGGACTACAAAGCGAGACCCTGTCTCAAAAAAAAAAAAAAAAATCCAAACGGAGTGGGCGGGGCTTGAGGTATTCAAGATATCTATTCTGTATCTGTTGGTCTCTGCCCACCCTCTGCTATGCTGGTTTTGTTCTGCTCTGCCCACTGCTCCATCCCTTTCCATCTTATTGGAATGCTTTTCCCAGGATGGCCTCTATTGCTGGCCTGTCTCTGTCTCTCCCTTGAAGCAGATTAGTCCCGCCTTTCTAGTCAGCATCCTCTTACCTTTGCTGTCTCTGGGAGTGTGCACTCTGAGTGTCCAGCCCTGTCCTTCACCCCCTTTATGCACACATACAGCGGTCGCTGGCCCTGTGGGTTGCCCTCAGGGTCTTCCCCACTCCCAGAAGCCTCTGCGTGGTCCCCACAGGC
>PVIC010000587.1:104951-115545 GCA_004025085.1 Thryonomys swinderianus | reverse complement strand
CCCCCCCCCCCCCCACTGTGTCTTAATCCCTCAGCCTCAGCCATACATGGGGTGCCTGGGGTTTGGGGCGGTGTTCAGAAATTAAAAATTAGTGGATAAAGAAGATGTGGTTTTTTTCTAAAGGAGTACTACTCTGCCATAAAGAATGACAAGATTGATTCATTTACATGTAAATGGATACACCTGGAGGACACCCTAATGAGTGAAATCAATAGATCACAGATAGGCAAATACCGGATCTTCTCACTGATATGAGCACCTGTAGATGCAAATGAGCTCTAGAAAGTATGGTCTTTGTAGAATGGGAAATTTCCAAGGGAAATTTGGTATGGGGATGTAGTGGGAGAAGGAATAAATATGATTCTGAAAGAAAATAAAAGAGCATGTATATAGGGGGTGGGGAGGTGTGGGTGGGTGGGGATATGGGTAAAAATGAGAATTGACTTGTGTCATATATTGGCACAAATTCCCCAATGTTACGTGTGATTGTGAGATGTATGTAAATTGTACCAATAATGAATTCAATTTTAAAAAAGAAATTAAACAAAAATTTCAAGTGTGTTTCATTTTTGCCAAGGAAGTGTTTTTATGTATAGATGACCACAAGAATCCATATTTAGAATAAGACTTTAATTCTAAATTCAGATTGGTCTGTGAGCTGGGGTCTGCTACAATTTTCATTCATTTTCTGAATTACAGTTTCTCATCCCTTCCCTATTCTTTAAAGAAAGATGATACAAAGATGAAATTATTTTCAAAGAGAATTCATTTAATGGTTATATTGATGTCTTGATCAAACAGAATGAAGTCTTCCTCCAGGTAGGGCTTTCTCCCTCTTTGTTAATGTACCTCATTTACAAGTCATTGGTCTCTTAGTCTTTACTGCTCTTTGCTTAATTAGCTCAGGATGAATATTAGAGTAAGAATGTGGAATAAACAGAAAGAAGCACAGCAACCTTTCAGGAAGGCTCACAGAATTGCACTCTTAGTCAATAAAAGAGTTGCCAGTCAAAGACAAATTTACCAGTACCAAGTAGGTAGAAAGCCCATTTCAGATTCAAGAAAGCTGCATAGTCAGGTATGAGCAGCAATGGATTAGCTTCACAAGGAAGAACAAATAGGCCAGTGGTTAAATCAGGGGCTTTGAGGAAGGACAAATAAATCAACCCAGAGTAGTTAACACCATGAATTCAGAGCTGTGTGATTTGGTGCATTCAAAGCCAGCTCCATGAGCTGCCCTGTATGCTTTTGTGCAACATCTGTAACCTCTGTTTTCTTTTCTGCAACGTGGCAGTCAATAACAGCATCTACCTCATGGGCTTGTGAAAATTAAATGCATTAATTTCCCTTCCTATAGTAAGTGCTTAAACACTGACGGGCACGTAGTGAAGTGTGACAGGAGCTTGACACCTTCCTGTTCTCCTTTTCCTTTTCTTCCTTCTCTTTTTTTCTCTTTTCATTATACCTGTTGGATCTTGGCCAAACTGATGGACCCTGTGGCTTCACAGTTTCTATATCTGAGGACTCAGAATAAAGATATCACACTTTGGTACTCAGAAATCTCTCTCTTTATGAAGACATGGGACACAGGGGAAATAGACTCAAATCTCCAGCTCCAGGGCTAAGTGATCCCTGGTGAGTCAATCATTGTCCTCCCATCAAGCAACACAGAACTAACAGCAGCACAATAGGCCTTTCTCTGGAGATGTGGTCATCTGACCCTCATTTATCTAAACATCTTGAAGGAAGGATTTATAATCTATGCTTGGACTCTCCTTGAACAATAGAGCATGTATCCTAATCACACTTGGAAATACACTTTAGTTAAATGAGAGAGCAAATTTGTCAGAGAAAGAGAGAGTTGGGAACTATGCTGAGACACAGAAAAAGGATCAAAGAAATCAGTGAAGAAATACTGGGGAAAAATAACAAGAAAGATTTCATTATATTTTAAGTAGTCTAGTTTCAACTTTTATTTTTGAATGTCTATTTTCATTCCAGAAATGGAAGAACACTAAGGGAATCTCAGAGTTCATGACAAAAGATAACATAGTTCAACAATACTCTGCAATAAAACTTGCACATAATGCAATTATGAACATTCAAGGTAAAAATAATTAGGCATCATTTTTGTTTAATATAAATGTGAACTGGAGAAATGAAAGCAAGCTCAAGATAAATTGTTTTAACTTCCCCGTGGCACATACAATTTTTCTCAGATTTCTGTTTACATATTTTTAGTACTTTTCCATTTTAGTGACTAAGCAATGAGAAGTTCAACTTACTACATCTGACTAGAAAAATTCTTTTCACTGGCGCAAGGCCCAAATTGGGAGCAAGGAGAGAAACAGAACTCTAGACTTGATCTGCAAACTCCTTCACTCATTTCTCCACCAGGATCTAGTAAATTCACTTAGTGATTAAGCTTTCTCTGTCCAGGCTGTAAATCATTCCATTTCTATACCAAGAAAACCACCTATAGTATTCAATCATTCTATATTTTTCTAACAATTACTTTTTAATTGCTATGTTAAAAACCACCTATCTACTTATGAAAATAGAGCAGAGAATAAAACAGATGAATATTTCTCATGAAACTTACACTTAATGGGGAGGGAAGCAGTGTTATCCCCAAAAAACACATCTTTGGGAAAAAACAGCTGCCAATTTCCATGATATAAATAATCCTATGATGGCCAATTTAACAACCAGCTTGTAAAATTCCTGAAAAGTTAGCAAATTTCTCTTGCAATTCAGTATAAGCAGACTCTACTACACAACCAGTGGAGAATATAGATAATAAAGAAATAAAATGTGTAGTTGGCACTTAACCGTAAGTGCCAGGAGGGAAAGCAACAGGGGAAGTGGGATATGGAATGTTTGGGGGAAGAGAGAGAAAGTGCAATTAGCAACTGTCTGGACAGAGAGCATCTTCTGAAAAAGGTGGTGACTGACTGCAGACCTGACAGTGAAGTGAGAATAAGCCAGGTAGTGGGAACAGCATTGTTCCTCTGAGGTTCAAATAGCACGTCATGCATGGATGTTGATGTCAGCCTCAGTCAGTCAACTGCTATCAGCTCCGCATGCTGTCATTTGGGCTTTCCTTCATGGACAGTCTGCACACAAATGGATTAAGGATTCAGCAGGTTGAAAATATTTACCCACTTAGTCTCATCTTAACAAAGCTCCCTGCCCATCAGTCTGTGCTGTCTAAAAATCTCACTCCTAGTCTCCAGAATTGGCCTGACAGCCTCATGCTGAGCTCTTCAGTTAAAGCAGTCTAGGGAGCTGAAGGATATAAAGTTTGTTTCAGAACTAACACAAACAGGCAGAGAAATCCCCCTGTAAAATGTGAAGGGTTTCAAAACTTGTGCTTCATACACACTTGCCATAGTAACAACCAAAATGTGTACCAGTAAAATCTGGGCAAGGTATACAGACACCATGGGATTAGAAGGAATTTAACCCATGACTTAAATTTAAGTATCGTGAATTGAAAAGATGTTCATTTGATTAATGAGAACAATCACAATTGACATGTCTTGAGTGCTTTTCTTCATATCACTTTCATTTTTTAAAAGGAGCCTAATAATGAAATTACCTTATGGGTAACTGTATAGATGAAATAAGTTAATGTATACAAAAATTAGCACATATATTAATATTAACTGCATGTGATATTTACTGATAAGTATATGTGTTAAATATTAGTCTTTCTTCTCCCCTTCATTATTAGCATTATTACTTTGAGTCAGTCACTATAAGGATGGCATCATTAATGTCCTCGCTTCACTGCTAGGAAATTAAGCATAAGGTAGTTCAGCATGGTATCTTACATCACTGAGTCAGAGAGGTAAAGATTCAGCACCAGTCAAGTTTTCAGTGGCTGCATTATAAGACAAAAATAAATTTAGGCTTCCACAAACTCTAGTAGACTCTTGGATCCATGCGATTTATTGTCTTGAAAAATCATTGACAAAAAATTATTTACTGAGCACTTATTTATAGCCTAAATATTTCATATGAATTACTTCATGTATCTCCCTACGGAGAAGATATTCATATCATACTATTTTATAAGTCAAAGTAAATAAATAATCTAAGCTATGTAATTTGTAAGTAGCAGCACCAGAACTCAAACATAGGTCTGTTAAATTCTTTATTGCTATTCATTTTCTTCTTACTTTACTTAGCTATCAAACCCAAGGTTAAGGAAAAACAACTACGTACTGATTTCATTAGCCCCGAGGTATATGCATCCAAGTAGGTGAGTTCATAGTCCTTTTCTCCATTAATTAGGACTTGTGAACAGGAAAAATGCCGAGCTCAGTGGGAATCTGAAGACAACCTCTCAACAGCCTGAAAGAGCCAGTACTACGCATTGGTTGGCTAGAGCCATGGTGAAACTGCACTCTACCCTATGATCAATCTCTGCCCTTTCCAATCTGTGCTGTCCATGAGTCATGCACTTTAGGGCCACAGAACATGGAGTAATGGCTTTGAAAACTCTCCCAGGCTTAAAATAGCTCAGTGCTAGTGGTACAGGGTTCCCACTGTTTCAAAGCGGCCATTTTCAGTCTTCTCACAAAGAGTGCTCAGACATTTTGCAGGAGCATTTTAGAATCCTACACTATTCCTTCTAATTCATTCAATTCACACTTTTTGCAAAGCAGAAGAAAGTGTATCTGTGGCCTGAAGGCCATGGCTAAAACAATCAGAGCATCTCTTACAATGAGACACTCTGGAGCCTACTGAGAAAAGTAGTCTGCTATTTAATGCTCTCCAATATCAAGATGCAAGCAAGGAATCAAATTCTGCAATGTGGATTTTCATTACCGCATTGTCTAGTGCGAGGGTTCTAACACAGGATTCTCAGCCTTTAGAGACCGAGATCTCAGTCACTGCACTAATGGAGGCAAATCTAAATTCTGCAGAACCCAGAAGGGAAATGAAACTGAGCAAGGAAGGCTGAGTACAAGCCACAGAGAATGAAACCGGTTTGGCTGTCGGAGGAAGTGTGGGTTTTTTCACCATTAACTCTTCTAATGACACAGCAGTTGATACTTTGCTCCAGCTAATAGTTGATTTCGCAAAGCAATTGAGCTTTGCTTTCCCTCTCAATTTGTAAAAAGTGCCATAAATTCACCATTTTATGTGAGATTTCAGGATTTTTTCAATGTTAGCAACTTTTCTTAAAAAGTTGTGTGAAATAAACACACATAGCCACAGGACAGATGCGACCCGTGGTGTTCGCCCTATGGCCTATGTTCTGCTCCGCGATCTCTGCAAAGTAGCAAACCCATGACTGATAGCTCTTGTTAGTTCCTATCCTTTGAGTACTAGCCTAGGAACACACATGTAATCATGTAACCATGAAAGTTGTTGTGTATTAAGCCTTGTCCTGCATATAATCTTTTGCATATACTAACTGAGATGAAGCCTCTAAAGTGGGTCTTTTTATTAGCCTCTTCTTACAGACAGGAAACTAAGGAATAGAGCAGGGGCACAACCTATTCAAAGCTACACTGCTCACCAGAATTAAGTATCTAGCCAAATATTCATACTTTAGGTAGCCTGAATTACTGTGTAGAATAAAATGTCAAGTTACTCATACTATTTTATGAAGAACACTGGGTATAAGATTGCTGTTTATAGCATAAAGAGGTAAACAGGTTCTCAAATTGCAAACACTTCATAGCATTGCAGGTATGATAGTAAAGGCCTTCAGAAATAAAACTATCTGTGGACATTTGGTTTATTACCACACACACTGGTACTTTCCATTGCAATGAAAAAAATACATCCTAGTCAATGTGTCTTAAAATAATTGAGCTCCGTAAGAATGTTCAGGTTCTTTGACCAAGTACTTCACCCTTGAGAATTTATACTAAAAACAATTTAAAAGAAAAATGAGATCATCTCAGAAGTGGTAACAGTATCTACTTTTTCAATAACAGAGAAAGAAAAGAAGGTAATCAAAATGTCCAGGAGAATAAGACCAAGTACTTTTGACTTAAGAATAAGTCAAAAGAATACTCACTAAAAATTGAAGCTGTGGTGATTATTGGAAGTGTAAAATATACTTCATTTGTGAATCACCAAATGGGAAAAGGCAAAGAGATAATTCCATCTGTATTATGGCTAGAATTTTGTAAAAACTATGAAAATACAAGCTCAAATTAAACACCAATCAGACTTTGGGATCACCTCATAATATTTAACTAGGTGAATTATGAGTAGCTCAGAAAAGAAATAAAGTACTTTCAACTGCTGTGACCAATATCATGCAGAAGCTTTTGTTGCAGCTGAATTTAACTCATTCAAAATTAAATCCTCCAGGCACAGCTCAGCCTTCCAGGATTCCAACAGAACCTTTTCACTACTTCTGTTGAATGACCTCTTAATGTTTTGCACATTTTCTAAAACAGTTCTACAGAATAATGTTCTGCATACATGAAGAAGTGATCTGAGCAAACACTGTCTTCTGTGAGCAACTACCAGGAATATTTATAGCTTACAATATACAGTTTCAAAACAAGTCTTCACATGGCCCTTGAAGTAGATATGCTCTCATCTTTAGGACTTCACCCTTGTTATCCCCTCTACTCTTTCAGGCCATTAAGATCTGGCCTGATCAATTTATATAAAATAATAACATCTTAGCACACCTACAGTTCATTCTCTACATATTTCCATAGTTATTTTCTGCCTTCTTCTATTAGACTACAAACACCACCTGGGCTACAATTTTGCCCTTCCTACTCAGTACTAAGTCTCCTATGCCTTGAATAGTACTTGACACTTAACATACAAATATTATCAATGCAGTATTTCCCAGGCATTGTTATCATGTATTTATTTATTTATTTATTTGAGACAGGGTCACGCTTTGTAGTTCAGGCTGACCCTGAGCTCACTATGTAGCCCAGGCAAGCCTCGAACTTAGCAATCCTCCTGTCTCTGCCTCCTGAGTGCTGGGATTACAGGCATGAGCCACTAGGCCCGGCTATCATGTCTTTATTAACTGGTTTATTATTGTCAATGACTTTAGGGATAGGTGTTATTATCTTTACTTAATAGACTCTAATGCACATATCATTTTAGTTATCATGCTGTAGTGTATAGACACTAAGATGACCCTGGATTGTCTCTATCTTTTAATATGCATGCTTTAACACTTGTTGTTAAGGAGGGTGAAAAGTACCAGATCAAGGCAATAATATACTTGGTTGTCTGGTAAAGGTGCTTTCTGCTTCCAAGATGGTGCCCTGTTGGGCGGGGGGAGGGTGGATGTCGGGGGGGGAAGCACAGGATTCTCACTGGGCAAAAGGCAAACAGAAAAAAAAACAGAAAAAGAAATCTCTTCTTGGGGCTGGAGGGTTAGCTCAGTGGTTCTGGCGCCTGCCTCGCAAGCACAAGGACCTGAGTTTGATCCCCGGTAACCACATATAATGCTGGGCGTGGAGGCACACCCACCAACAATCAACACCGCATACCATAATGCGGGACGTGGTGGCTCACGCCTGTAATCCCAGCACTCGGGAGGCAGAGACAGGAGGATTGCTGAGTTTGTGGCGGCTTGCCTGGGCACCATAGTGAGCTCAGGGCCAGCCTGAACTACAAAGTGAGACCCTGTCTCCAAAAAGCAAAAACAAAAAAAAGAAATCTCTTCTTCTACTTAGTGCCTTATGATGGAAGGAATTCCTCATGCCCGAATCACCTTTCCAAAGCTCCACATCTTACCACTGCCCTGTCACAATGCATGGACTTTGGAGAGGTCACGTTCAAAACACAGCTCCTCCCCAACTGTGGCTCAGATGAGACTTCAACTCTGGCTGACACCTCTCTGGCAGCTTTGTGAAAACCTGAAGGAGAGGCCTCAGTTAAGCTGCTTCTAGATTCTTGACACATAGAAACTCTAAGATAATAGTTATGCACTGCATCATACTGCTAAGTTTATAGAAATGTGTTACATAGCAAATGATGCCTAGTATAGTCACAATAAATTTTTGTTTAAAAGAAAGGATTTAAATATAGGTAGTGTAGAACTATATATATTTTTTTTACCACTATGCTATACTGTCTCTCAGTAAGTACTTGTGGAATTAATATACCAATGGATACATGGACGGAACTAGAGATGCCTCAGAGTCAAAGGCTGATACATGTTTATATCTAAGAAAGTAAAGTAACCTTATTAAACCCGCCAACTATGTTACAAGAAAAAAGTCATTAGCAACTCTGTCATGAACAGAAGTACAAAAATCCTAAACAAAATAGTAGCAAAAATATTCTAATGACTCACAAAAAGATAATACATTAGGAGTTTGATTTATTCAAGGAATGTAATATTAATTTATCTACTAAAAACCAATGAATGTAAGCCAAAACCTTTACAAAATCGGTGAAAATTGTATGTGATCATATCAGATACAGAAAGATAAATTTTGTATTTACTTATTTTTGATTCTGAGGATTAAACAAAGGATCTTATGTATGTTTAGGAGGACCTTTGCAATTCAACTCTATCCCTAGTATGAAGGATTATTTGATAAATATATATTAGTATTTGTGATTTTTCACAACTGTCTCGGAAAATTTAAGTGGGATAAAATACATCTCTACTGCAATTTTTTAAAAAGCCTCTTAGCAAGGAGAAACAGGGAATGTACATAAAATTACAGGAAATTTTATGCTTAATGATGAATGGTGAAAGTCTCCTTTTATTTGAGGAATGAGACAATCCTGTTTACTATTTCTACTTTATTCTTCATTGGAGCAGAAATCCTAGCCATTATTTTAAAAATGGCAAATTGAGGTTATCATTATTTTTGATGACTTTATTAACTCAAAAGAATGCACTGAGATTATCACAACCAGGAGAATAATTTAGTATTGTTTCTGTAAAAAAGGTATGGAACTCAATTTTACTTTTATTTACTAATAACCAATTGAAAAAGAGATTATAAAATACTTTTCATAAAAGTCTCAATATACATCACCAACAAGCTTAAGTTCAATGAAAGATGGGCATGACTGCTTTTCAAAAACCTGTCAACCTTACCTCACTACAAATAACGAATTTCCCTCATACAACACCATCGCTAGTAATTCACCAGCAATTCTATTAGAGATACGACAGAGGCCATAATGAACACGAGACGGAATAATAAAGCATATGCTCAGCTATTCATTTATTTTCAATATTTTTAGCACTTCCAAAGTATTAAAAAACGTGGAAATGAGACAGGCTTTGCCCTTTTTTCCTTCCGTTGCCTTCCCTGGCAGTTGGGATGGGTTGCCTAGGAAACTGCGACAGCGAGAGGTAGAACTGGCTGTGCTGTCACCTGGAGCCGGGCTCGGTTTCCAGGGCTGCTTATCAGCCCTTGGCCCACGAAGGCACCTGTGCACCTCCACTTGGTTCCACAGCTATTCAGTATCAAAGGCAGACGCTGTGTCTTTGGCTCTTCGGTGCTTTGGCAGTAAATAAGGACCATGGGATGAACATAGACTGGTCAGAGTGGGACTAAAAGACAGAACGAAGAGGGCACAGAAGAAAAGAATGAGGCCTTTGCCTCAGTGACCTCACTAATCAATGAAGAGCACATCTGGGTTGCCTCTGGCAGATGTGGGCAAGGAGTGGCTCTCACAAAGCCGTTTGGAAAGCAGGGAAGATAAGGGAGGAAACTGTAATGATTATGCACCAGGAACTACAGTTCACCTTCTTTCTCTGATTTGATGAGTTCAGAGAAATGAAGTAGCTTTTTGTTTGTTTGTTTGTTTGTTTTTTGAGATAGGGTCTCACTTTATAGTCCAGGCTGGCCCTGATCTCACTATGTAGCTCAGGCAAGCCTGGAACTCAACAATCCTCCTGCCTCTGCCTCCCGAGTGCTGGGATTACAGGCAGGAGCCACCATGCCCGGCACTGTGATATGTGGTATTGATCGCTGGTGGGCATGAGTCACTACGCCCGGAATTGTATGTGGTTGCCGGGATTGAACTCAGGGCCTTGAGCTTGCCAGGCGGATGCTGGAACCACTGAGCTAAATCTCCAGCCCTGAAGTAGCTTGTTTAAAGTCACCTAGTTATTAAGCAATAGAGCTCAAATTAAATCCCAATCAAAATCCACATAAGCTCATAACAGAGAGCTTCCTACTTTGCTTAGGAAGGTAGTTTAAAGGCCACTGTAGACAGGGAAAAGAGAAATTTATATCACTTCCAGGAAGTAAATTTGTAAGGCTAGAAGTTAAAAATAATTAAGAAGTATATCCTCCAGATGTCTCCATTTGCACCTAAATGGATCGATCTTATCATTCTTTATGGCAGAGTAATACTCCATTTTGTAAAAAAAACCACATCTTCTTTATCCACTCTGCAGTTGATGGACATTTGGGTTGATGAGGGGAAGGAATAAATATGATACAGAAAGAAAATAAAAGAGCATGTATAAAGGGGGGAGGAGGGGGGAGTGGGTAGGGATATGGGTAAAAATGAGAATTAACTTGTGGCATATACTGGTACAAATTTCCCAATGTTATATGTGATTTTGAGATGTATATAAATTGTACCAATAAAGAATTCAATTAAAAAAGAA
>PVIC010000587.1:0-104851 GCA_004025085.1 Thryonomys swinderianus | reverse complement strand
TAAGAGAAAATGTGATGGCAATTTAAAAAAGGGAAACAAAGCTTATGTATTTAGGGGGCAGGGAGTTGTGGGGTGGGTAGGGGAATGGGAAAAATCATAATTAAATCATGTCATATACTGATACAAATTCTCAATATTGAGTGTGATCATGATGTATATGTACAATGTACCAATAAAGATGTTTTAAAAAAATAATTAAGAAGACATATCAGGAACGATCTCAAATACTAGGCTGAGGAGCTCTATAAGAGCTACTGCCCAGGATGGTAGCCATGACTTTGAGCAGTGTGGCTTGTCTGAACTGGCATCTGCTTTGGGCATAATAACATGTACTAACTTGCTGAGATATAATGTAAAAAAAATACAATTAAAAAAGAACCTCACAAAAATATTTCACTAATCACTTTTATATTGACTCATGTTCACATGATAAGTTCTGCACATACTGGATTAAAGTCTAGTCTTAAAATTAACTTTATATGCTTATTTCCATTCACCTTTTTAATGTGGATTCTGAAACAATTAACATTACATTTGTGGTTCACTCTATCTGCTGGCTAGTGTGAGATGTCATGGATAGTGTGGGATAAGAATGTAACTAACTGATATTTGGGCTTACACACACGTGCACTTACACACACACAAGCACACACACTGCTAGCCCATGTTAGTACCATCATTTTATTTTATTTGTTTACTCCAAGCTTTCCTAGACACATGTACACAAGTCTCATTCTGGATAGTGGAAAAAAAAAAAAAAGCAGTTCTACTGCAAACACCACAACAAAAATAGTTTAACCAAACTCCTTTACAAGAAATAAAGATGGATTTATTCAATAACCACCAAGTGTTTACATCTTAAAGAAAAAAGCTACCTGTGGGGAACAAAGGAATAATAACGGCTTTGTAAGAAAAGCAGGTTTCCAAAGTCTTTCCCCTCCAGAAACAGCAGTCAAGCAGAGAGCTTCTGAGCGCAAGATCACAGAGTGGGACAGCCTCGGAGCGGTCAGCCGGTGACTCACTCAGGCTCGCCATGTTATGCAGTGGCCACGCTGACCTTAAGATTTCATTTGGTTCGAGCATTACTCGCCTTATCATCAAAATGCCAAGCACCAGAAGGCAGGAGTCCCTTCAAAACCAGGTGGGCTCAGCTGGCTGACGAGAGTTGGTACAGGAATGAGAAAGGGAAACAAAGAAATCCTCGGGCTGCCTGTGACCCCGGAGAGTGCACACTAGGTGCCATTTTAGTGTGGGTCAGTGTCTCCAATCCACAGATTGGTATTTCACGAGGGCATTTTTATTCCTCTCACATGTGACAGAATCAGAATCATAGGGCACAAAGGTGATCTACGGTCCCAAAGCTCTCTGAGAAAAAGAAAAACTGACTTAGAAATCCTTTGTTCAGCAGAGGTGATGAGAGTTATCAGGGACAACTGAAAGGTGGAGCAGGCTAAAGGGAACCTGTTGGATGCCGGGCAAATGGTATTGAGACAGGCAGCCCAGAGCCCTGCATTCGAGGTCCTGCTCTGCAACTCAGAAATTGTAAAACCGCGTGGAGTCACACACTGGATATCTCCTGTACCGGATAGGGACTCTGTACTGGTAGTTCCAATTCTTATTTCTTTTGCAGCACTTGAAAGAGTTGAGATACATCCTGCTGTAGACTGGATGTTTGTTCTCTGCTTGAAAATGCATACTGTAGAACCTGATCTCCAGGTGATGGGGATGTAAACTCCAAGGCGGCCTCTGGAAGGCACTTCTATCATCAAGGCAGAGCTTTTATGCCGTATAAAAGAGGCTTCAGAGAGTCCCTTTTCCCTTCCACCATGTAAGGAGACAGTGACAGGGTGCCATCTAGGACCCAAGAAGTGGGCCCTCATCAGACAGAATCTTTTGAACTTGAACCTCCAAACCTCTAGAACTGTGGGGGGAAATGTTAACTTTTTATGAGCTACCTAGCTTATAGGACTTTTGCTATAGTCTCTCAGTGAACCAAGAGATTCCCTTCAGAAGGAGAGAGGGAGGAAGAGAGAGGGAGAGAGAGAAGAAGGAAGAGGAGAAGGAGCATGAACAGGAGAAGGAAAGTGAGGAAGGGAAGAAGAGAAGGGAGGAGGAGGAGGGAGGAATAGGAGGTAGAAAAAAAGAGTTAACAATCACTACCTCCTGCCAGATACTCGTTATGAGCCATAACTCTCCAAGATTTTTCTGATGTTATGAAAATGAAGATCGGTAAGGTTCCCTCAACTAGAATTCCATGATATCACCCCTCTCCACCTTTCTTTTTACTCTTATTCCTCCAGTAAATATATCTCCTTCTCAGAGAACATTTTCTAATTTGAGTGCACCACTGAGGATGCTATGCTACTGCAAAGAAAAATTTGTTAAGCCAACTTAGCCTGAAATTAGCTCAAAGTATGGAAAAAGATTTTTGGTCAAGTAAACTCCGGACAGAGCTTGTCTTCTGGAAAGTGCACTGTGCTGCCTTTGCCCTTAAGCATGATTCACCAGGACAGAACAGGTGTCTGTCTCATTCATAGTGAATACTCATATTTTAAGCAGCCCATTCTATTTCTTGATGCTACTCTGTAATTTCATTTTATTGTGTTTGAATCTTTATTTATACATTATTTATAGCATCACGATCATGCTCAACATTGAGAATTTGCACCAGTATATGACATGACTTAATTCTCATTTTCCCCTCTTCCCCTACAACCTCCCCCATATACATAAGCTTTGTTTCCTTTTTTTTTATGGTACTGGGGGATTGAACTTGGGCCCTTGTGCATCCAAGGTTGGTGCGGTACCACTTGAGCTAAATCCCCAGCCCTGTGTCCATTTTTTTAACATCACATTTCCCCTCTCCCCTCATTACTTACCCCTAATCTCCATTTCCCTTTGAATATTTACTATTTCACAATATCTATCATGCATTGTAGAACTCATTTACACTTTCAGCTTCACCACTCTATAATTTTAAAGAAGTGTAGTGATCACTGCCTGGATAACTTCTCTGTATAAGACTTTGGAAGGAAACCAGACTAAATGTGAGAAATGCAGAGATGGATAAGTGGTAGAAGAAGAAAAAGAAGAGACAACCACTTCTTATGGAGATTCAGAAATTCAGTTTCTCTCTATACATCAGAAATTTGAAAGTTGCATTGATAGCAAGTTCATGTCTACTGGGTAAATGATTAGCAAAATGTCAACAGAAACTAACATTTTTATATTCTCGATAGAGTCCTCTAAAGACAGGTGTACAAAAATATGATACATTTCAATCTTGAAGCAGCCATGTCTGAAGAGTGAACACTTGTCAAATGAGGCATCAGCCTAGGAAACATGGACTATAAGGGAATATCTTGAATAATATTTACCCTGCAAAACACATTTTAGTTCTAGATGAGAATACAGAGTTGAAAATATTCTGGGTCCATCATGTTCCTAGGAATTTGCATTTGGGTTGGTTTCTACAAAGGAGGAAGGGCTTGAAAGAAAAATAAGTGATATTTTCTGTAGAAAAGATTTGTAAACTATTGTGGCTGAAGCAGCAGAGTGATTAAGAACGGGATCTTTAACAGTGTAGTGGCACATACCCAGCAGCCTGTTCTCTGAGAAGCTGAGGCAGGAGGATTATGAATTTGAGTCCAGGCCGGACAACTTAGTAACGCCCTGTCACACATTTATTTAGACGAGATTACTTTGATTATGCAAGCAATACCTTTCCTGATCAAGAGAATGCCAAATTACCACTTTTCAAAACATGCTAAGATAGTGATTGTGCTGAGCATATCATACACACTTGGTCCTCTGTGTTTGTGGCTTCTACAACTTTGAATTGAACCATAGATCAAAAAGTCTTGAAAGAACAAAAAGTGCTTTTGTACTGAACATGTATGGATGTTTCTATGATTATCATCTACATAATCCAGTATACAACTATTTACACAGCATTGATTTTGCATTAGGCATTATAAGAAATTTAGAAATAAATATTACATTACTCCTTGTAAGTGTCACATTTGGGGATCTGTGGGAGGGAAACCAACTCTGCATGCCTAGGGTTGACTCTGGTAGCTTGCAGCAAAACCTTTTGGATTTTAGAATTGGTAAAAATCTTGGGGTCTTTTTTACGCCAATGAAAACATGCTTGGTTTAGATGGCAAATTGAAAAATGGTAAAAAGAAAAAAAGGTACGAAAACACAAAGTGTGAAACATGAAAGAACAAAACGCTATCTGTCACTACAGTGTTTGTTATAGTTGCAGAGCCAACGCTGAGCAGGCAGAAAGACTCGAGGAGGAGTTCACGCTCGGAGCAGGATGGGAGATGGGGCCTCAGCAGCACTCACACTGAGGCACGTTCAGTTCCTCCCTCTGCAGGAGCCAAACTCCTCTTTAAAGGAAACAAAATGACAAAAGTCATATTTGGTCACAAGTTCTGTTATCAGTTGAATCATCCGGTTGCTCAAACATTCTCTAGATCTTTCTGGAATTACAATATTTTCTCTTAAAGCCATCTGTATTGGTGGGAGAGACAGGAGTTTGCAATCTAAATGAATACATGAAGTATAACTAAAGCACATCTAACAACATGAAGAAAGTGTCTATCAGAAGCTGCTAAGAGAAAGCTGAAGCCTGATAAAGTAAATCAACAATCCCTCTTGTGTATTTTGATGATAAATTAGTAAAATTAAACTCACCTTGAAATTGTTATCTGACATGGTATATTTAATAAAACAATAACCCTGAACCCAGGACATTTGGATTGCAACACTTGGCTCAGTCACTGAATTTTGGGTTAGAGTTAAACATATATTGTCACCTCTCTAAACAAAAAGGCTAAAATGAGGGTTAATTACCTCCTATTGCCTCTTAGTGTAATAATGAGAAATTTGAATCACAATCTGAAAAATAGCCTGGCATGGAGGCACACACCTGTAATCCTACTACTCACGAGGGAATCTGAGGCAGGAGGATCTCTGTGAGATGAAGGCCAGCCTGAGATACATAGTAAGACTCTCAAAAAACCAAACCAAACGAAAACAACAACAAAACAAACAGAATCTGAAACTAAGCGAGACTTTGGAGAAAACTTTTATGTAAATGATGAAGAAATTATTTTTCATTATCATGTCTAAACATATAGGGTCAAAAGTCATAAGAACAGATGATAAAGATGCATTCAAGCATTTGAGTAGGGCATGCTTTGGTTCTGTGAATCTGGAGACCAATAAGGACTGCCAATTTATTTGTGCAGATTCTCATATTTTATAGTAGAGACAGAATTTGGAGATACCAGAACTTACAGTTGAATGTTTGGCCAGTTCTACTAATTCACTGAGAAGAGTAGACAGGTGAGATCTTGACAGGCTGTACCAAGGCCGTCTCTGTGAAGAACAAGCTCAGTGATACATGCAAAAGTCTGAAGTTAGGCATTGACAAAATCATGCCTCCTTTTGGTAGCTAAACTCATTGTACACCGTGATAATAAGTCACTATTTAAAATCCAAGTGGATTCTAGAAGGAACTGAGAGTTTATTAAATATCCACTTATCAAAGGCTGAAAACACAGATGAACTCCATGTTCTCTTAGAAAAAAACTGAAGATCAAGAATTTCCAAAAGCAGTGCCAGATTTCCAATTGGTCTGTGTCGGGCTGACATTGAGCTTGTTTCAGTGGAAAACTTACCAGAAAAACAAAAGGAAAAAAGACTTCAAGGAAGTGACAGAAAATAAAAATTATCTTGTGCAGAACTGAACTTGAAAACTATAATCAAAGAATATAAAATCATCTTTTCCCTTAAATATAAATGAGGACATCTGCCAAAATCCAAACCTTGAGGGACAAAGGCGTTTTAAACAGGCTCAGAATAAAAGAATCTTATTTAGTGTCTTTTATGCAATATTTTTTTTAATGGGATGGAGGAAAGAGAAAAACATTTTGTATAAAACTGTACAACTTGCAAATAAAATTACTTTGGGATAAGGTTACCCTATCAGTGTGAAATCAGCCTGATCCCTCACATAAAAGATGTAACCAAGTTTCTTTCTTTTTTTTTTTTTTTTGAGACAGGGTCTTGCTTTGTAGTTCAGGCTGGCCCTGAACTCATTATGTAGTCCAGGCAAGCCTGGAACTCAGCAATCCTCCTGTCTCTGCCTCCCGAGTGCTGGGATGACAGGCGTGAGCCACCACGCCTGGCACTGTGGTATGTGGTATTGATTGCTGGTGGGCGTGAGTCACCATGCCCAGCATTGTATGTGGTTACCGGGGATTGAACTCAGGACCTTGAGCTTGCGAGGCAGACACCAGAACCACTGAGTTAAATCTCCAGCCCATAACCAAGTTTTTAAGAGAGACCAAGGAATAACCAAGGTTGATGCTTCTCAAACCTGACTGTGTATTTTAATCACCTATGAATCTGATTAATATCCAAATTGCAAGTCAGTAGGAATGAGATTGGTCTAAAGCGGTATTCTTAATGAGCTCTTAGGTTACGCGGTGCTCAGGGACCTCCCACAACACACACTACAAACAAACAAGTGCCCTGAAGGTAACTGCAATAGTCAGTTCGAATAAATGACCCAGTTACTGGGTCCCTATGGCCTGGCAGCTCCCTGCTAAACACAGATTACCAGGTGACCAGAGTCAGGCACCACATACATTAAGATTAGCGAGTTGACTCCTTTGTTTAACCACACGCTGTATCAACTGCTCTCCAGCTCTAAACCGACTCCTTGTGCATGACTTTTACCAGTGCAGGTTAGTCAACCCAACTCTTACAGACAAATAATGGTGTGGAGGAACCTCAGGCTTTGAACCAGAGAGAATGGGAACTATTTGGTATGTCGCTGGTGATGACAGGGACAGGGACAGTAGACAACAAAAATGCTGATGACAACATGATAGGATTTTGTTTTTTGGAGCGCTGGGTATTAGGCCTCAAGATAACAGGAATTCCAATGTGTGCTTATTGTGTGCCATGTGCTGTGCCTAGTGCTCTCATATATTAAATCAGTCTCAGAAGTAGTCACGGTCACCCTGTATCACAGATGAGAAAAACGTCCAATTATAGACTTACCGTGGGTCTGAATGAAACTAAAACCCATCACCATGCAGAAGCTCCGGCTCTCCTTGCTTTACCAATATAACACATCCCAGTAGACCAAGAGCCTTTCCTTAAACTGTCACCAAGATAGACCCTCAGTAAATGGTAATTATTCATTCCAGTTATTATGGAAGATGAGTAATGTATTTATGTTTAAGTCTCTTGTGTATTTGGTTCACACAAGTCAGACCTGGTAAGTCTTATTGGTTTGGCTTATACTGATTTTTTTTTTTTTAATCTAGAAAGCCGAGGACTATACCTCTAGCCATGCATAGCTATCCCAGGGACTTTGAGTGTCTACTTTTAAGATTCACCCCAAATAAGAGAAATTTTATTAGACATTTAAACCAAAGAACTCTTAATTGTTCACTCTATAGTCCTTTCTTGAAAACTTTCTATATAAATCTAATCATTTAAATTAACTCGGGTATTTTCTCTAAAAGGAGAATTCAAGTCTTCACTTTGTTTTTAATTATATAATTTCCAAGGCAATAGGCCTATTTCTAATTCATACACACAGCATAAAAATTAAGGCAATGAGAAATATCCACTGCCAGTGGCATGATGATGCACAGGAATTTTAGTGTAATGTATCAGAAATAACTAAGCATAGGCTACACTTAGCAAAGATGTCATTTCATGGATATTCATCTCAATGGCATTTTATGATGTTGTGTCTCTCAAGGATATTGTATGTCAAAACAATATTTGGAAATCAAAGACAGAAGAACCAAATTGTTCCTTCCACTTGCCTGGCCACTAAAGAGCCTATCTTAAGACTGGCACAGCAGACAGGGCGAATGAATGGTCTATCCCAAAGAGCTGAGTGGAGTGAAGCCGCTTCGGCAGAACACAGCACTGAGAAACCCGCTTAGAAGAGGACGCATGGAATAATGGCAAATAAAAAAAATACGTACATGTTTACTATAGCTGGAGTTTTTGAATTGTCTTGACCTGTAAAGTGTTGAATTCATGAATGCACAGCCCACAGAGAAAGAGACAAATGTACATTTGGGAGATTTTCTCAGGGAAAAGAGAAGATAGAACTGTGGAAATAGTGAAATGTATGCAGGCAGTCATCTGAAAAGGGGCACACTCAGCAACAAGGTACACCAAAGAGTTTCAGTCCACTGATTTTTGACAGGGCCCCAGAAATATTTTTTTGACCAGAATATATTTCCCTCCAGAACGCTTTATTTTACAGTCTCTTAAATGCTGTCCACTATTCATTAGTTTCACCTATGCACATTTCAAAAATACACATACCCAAGCTTGTTGTAGCACCTTTAGAATCAAAATCTGAAAGATTTGAAAGAGACTGTGGGTAATTCTGCAAGACAATTAGCACAGGGCAGGATTTCTATGTTCTTCAAAATATAGTACCTTGTTTACTGCTCATTCTAACATCAGTTGGAGAATAGCCTTAAAAGAATACTCACATAAAAGTGTGAAACATAGTCACTATGGCTATTAGAGAAAAATCATGCATATTTATGAATACATAAAGATCTTAATATACTTTACACGGTACTGTCTTAAACAGTAGTTTAGCAATCTTTTAATTGTTTGTCAACAGAGGACTACTTGTTCAAAATTTGAATTCACTTAACATAAATAGCCATTCCAATGAATTTCCCTCTCAGTGTTTTTAGAAATGAGTTTTACTCTTGCATATAAACATCAAGTGAACATATTAACTTATAAGTAAAGCTGTATTTTTCAGAAAAAAATACTTCTAGATTGCAAGAAAATTCACTAGGCATTAAAATAGTGCTTTAAATAACCATACAAAATAAGCTAAAGATGACTGTTATGCTAAAGATGTAACATGAGTAATAATGTAGATAATAATATATACAGTGTTTCTGTTTGCACCGATATTGTTAGAACAACTTATGTTAGGGGTTGTGCCTTCCTAAGAAGTACCAGTGGTCAACTTGTAGTATTTCAGTATTTGAGAAGGAACAGGATATCAGTTTGTACATAAGCATAACCATTTCTAATGCAGAGATTTCAAGAAATAACATTTTTAAATTCTCCTCATGAAACTGATGCCTCTCAATAGCTTCATGAACAAGGTTTCAAATACATCTTACTAGTACTTTACCACATGACAGACCCCATGGTGCAGTGAGTCTAACTCAAATGGCATGGAGTTCTTTTCTGTGTGTAGCAATTCAGTGTTACACTTAGTTGAGAGATAATGCAGAACAAAATGCCTAATACTGGTGCCAACTAAGTATAATCATGACGCCTATACTGTTGAGCAGGGTTTAAAGAGCTAATATAGATAAAACTTTTACAGTAGGTCATTTCATGTAGAAAAGGAAAAACACATGCATTGATATCACATATCAAGAAATAAAAATGATATGTACACTCCTGGCAATGAAACGTCCAGAAATATATTTACTTACTATACTATTTTTTAATTGAATTCTTTATTGGTACAATTTATATACATCTCTCAATCACACATAACATTGGGGAATTTGTACCAATATATGACACAAGTTAATTCTCATTTTTACCCATATCCCTTCCCACTCACCTCCTCCCAACCATACACACACACACACACACACACACACACACACACATTCTTTTATTTCCTTTGGAAATTTTCCATTCTACAAAAACTGTCATACTTTCTAGAGCTCATTTGCATCTACAGGTCCTCATATCAAAGAGAAGATCCGGTATGTGCCTACCTGTGATCTATTGATTTCACTTATTAACATGTCCTCCAGGTGTATCCATTTGCATATAAATGAATCAATCTTGTAATTCTTTATGGCAGAATAATACTCCATTTTATAAGAAGAATACCCACATCTTCTTTATCCAGTCTCCAGTTGATGGGCATTTGAGTTGTTTCCAAGACTGAGCTATCAGAAACTGAGCTGCTATGAACAAGGGTGTACATCTGTCCTTCCAATGTGATTTTTAAAAATTCCTTCAGGTATATTCCTAGCAGGGGGATAGCAGGGTAGAATGGGACCCCTAATCCTAGTTTTCTGAGAAATCTCCACACAGATCTCCAAAATAGTTGCACAAGTCTGCAATCCCACCAACAGTGGAGAAGGGTTCCTTTTTCACCACAGCCTTGCCAGCATTTATTGTTGGTTGATTTTATAATACCGGCCATTCTTTGTGGAGTGAGATGAAATCTCAGTGTTGTTTTCATTTGCATCTCTCGAATGAGTGATGTTGAACATTTCTTCATATGCTTCTTAGCTGCTTTGACTTCTGTCTCTGAGAAGTGTCTGTTCATTTCAGATGCCTGTTTTTGAAATGGGTCTTTGAACTTGGGGAGGTGGATCTGTTTAAGTTCTTTATATATGTAGATAATAGCCCTTTGTCTGATAAACAGCTAGTAAAGATTGTTCCCATGTTGTTGGTTGTCTTTTAGCAGTGCCAGTGACTTCTTCTGCTGTGCAGAAGCTTTTCAGTAGGATGAGATCCTAGTTGTTGATTCTTTCTGCTAGTTCTTGTGCTATAGTGGTTTTATTCATAGTCTCTGCCTAAGCCAATGTCTCCAAGAGTTTTAGCTAACTTGTTTTCCAGCAGGCTTATTGTTTCTGTTTTACTGTTTAAGTCTTGAATCTATTGTGAATTTAGTTTTGTACATGGTGAAAGAGATAGGTCTAGCTTTAGTTTGGGGCAGGTTAAAGCCCATTACTATACTATTTTATTTTATTTTATTTTTTTGCTTTTTTGAGACAGGGTTTCGCTTTGTAGTTCAGGCTGGCCCTGAGCTCACTATGGTACCCAGGCAAGCCACCGCAAACTCAGCAATTCTCCTGTCTCTGCCTCCCGAGTGCTGGGATTACAGGCGTGAGCCACCACGTCCGGCATTATGGTATGCGGTGTTGATTGTTGGTGGGCATGTCTCCACGCCCAGCATTATATGTGGTTACTGGGGATCAAACTCAGGACCTTGCGCTTGCGAGGCAGGCACCGGAACCACTGAGCTAACCCTCTGGACCCTACTATACTATTTTTTAAAAGGGTATTATTTCACTTTGCAGAGAATGCTAGCAAGTGCTTTTATACATCCTATACATTTAATGGCATATTTTTCTTAATCTTACTCTGCTCTCCACTAAATTTTTCAGGGGGAAAATGCCTCGAATGAGTGGCTATTCTACTAGACCATGGTGCTAAAGACATAGCCAATAGATTTGGTCAGAGAAAAGCTCACCTCTTAAAGCCACAGTTTGACTTGAAATGTGTGCCTGGCTACAAAATCTGAGGCATGGACACGAGTGGTGACTGGTTCTACACGTGACTACCTAAAAAGAGAACCCGAAGCATACTGAGGGTCATGACAGCAGTCACTAAATATAGGCAATGAAACTTATGGACCCCAAAGTGCTAGAGTTCTGTTGGCAAAGAATAATAATTATGTTCTGTACAGGGAACTTTACAGCCCAGAAGTTATTTCTTAGCGATGCTTTACTTCTCTCTTTACTAATCCACAGTGTTAACCAGACAGCTAACACTACCCTCCCCTTGACAAGTGAATGATTTGAAAATGAGAACATTTAAGTTATTTACTCTTAGCTCAGTTAACAACAGGTAGGCTGGAACTTCAAAACAGGGTTCTGTATCTAGTCAAATATTCTACTACCCACTGATTTAATTTAAAAATGATGGGCACTGAACATTTAACTCTATGTTGAAGGCTGATAAACTGTATAACATTCGCAGAATTAACCCTTGGATACAGTGCACCTGTGTAAGATAAAAGACCCAGAAGACAAGGAGAATCAGCACTGAGTTTCTGTTTCACAGGCTAGAGCTGCATAATGTAACAGCGACACCTCTCATCTCAGATTTCAGCAGGTGCTTGTGAATTCCTTAGCACCTCCTACAGCTGCGCTCCCGGTGCTCAAATTTAGAAAGCAATGTTCACAAAATCTACCTTGCAAGTGTCAACCATCAAATTAGCTAAAAACAAAAATCAAACAAACAAAAACTCCATAATTCCTAACTAACATCGGCCACTGTCATGGGATATATTGGTTCCCCTGGGGATATTCCAGCAGCTACTAAACACCTTTCTGAGGAAACAAACACCCTAGGCACTCAGTGGGGAGAAGCAGGCTTCTAAAAGCCAGGGTTTCCCCTCTATCTTGCAATGTCTACATAGAGTTCGTACCATGCTTTCCTGCATTTACAAACTAGTCTCATTCATTGTTTCACTCATGGAAAATAAAGCTAATTTCCCACCTAGTCCTTTGATGTCCTTATTTTTCTTTACTTTACAACAAATCATGCCTCCCAGGTCATGCCATTCACCTTTTTCTCTAAACTTCTACGTCATCAGTGGTACAATAATTCCCAGCCAAGAAACCCTCCCACCAACACCAGAACTGAGCCAGCCCCTGTAGCAGAAACCCAGTCCTGCTGTTCCTGTCTGGTGTTCTGCCAGCAAGACTATGCACACCAATTTCTTTTCCACATCTTTAAAAATCAAGTGAGCTTGACTTATAAATAAAACTGACTCCAATAAGCAAATACAGTAAGGGTTCCCTTCTGTAAATGACTATCAATAAGACTCACAAGTCCTTATTGCATAGCCATACAATGGGCTAAGTAGTGCATGCGGGCCATGCAGTTTCCTGCGGGTCAAGAGACCTCTGTACCTCCTATTTGTCTTTTCTTCAAAAGACACAATGTATTTTGTCATAGGGTGAGAATGTGTTTAAAGAGAAGTAATCATCCCTTTTAATTTTAAGGCTCTTTTAAAACTAATTTCTTTAAAAATTAACTATAAATTATCTTCAATACCATTAGACTTTAAAAGGTTTTTATTTGAAAAAAGTATGTTTAGAATAATAGCATAAATACTAATTCTATTGAATCCTGTCATCATTTTAAAAAGAAACTTTCCTAATCTTCAAAGACCATAAAGAAACCTGTTTTCCATTGTCAAGTGAAATTTTTAGCACTATCCATGTAAGTTTGTAGATACTTCAGCAGATCTAAATTAAATGTTCAACACTCAAGTCATATCTTCACAAGCAGGGAAAACTGAAGTGATTCTCCAATGAATAATAATTTTTTATAACAAAGATAGAGATATGTTTTTAAAGGAAAGCATAGTTGTTCCTCAAAGCTGACCTTAAACATTTTATAGATGACTGTATATTTTATAGCATTATGATACCAGGTTTGAAGCCCCACACCTATAAAGAAAAAGTCAGTGATAGTATTTCAAAGAAGCTAAGTTGGACTTCAAAGGCCAAAGCAAATTTCAGCTCTCCCATCCAGGAACCATTAATAATCCCGAGTAACTATCCCCTTTGTGGGTTTACTTAACCTTTTGATCACAGTTTATGAAATTCATGCCCTCCCTTTCTCCTCTCATTCTTTTTTTTTTTTTTTTTTTTTTTTTTTGAGACAGGGTCTCACTTTGTAGTTCAGGCTGGCCCTGAGCTCACTATGTAGTCCAGGCAAGCCTTGAAATCAGCAATTCTCCTGTCTCTGCCTCCCAAGTGCTGGGATTACAGGCATGAGCCACCACACCCAGCACCGTGGTATGTGGTATTGATTGTTGGTGGGTGTGAGTCACCAGGCCCAGCATTATATGTGGTTACCAGGGATTGAACTCAGGACCTTGTGCTTACAAGGCAGGTGCCAGAACCACTGAGCTAAATCTTTGGCCCTCTCCTCTCATTCTTTTAGATCAGAAGCACTCTGCTGCAGCAATCATGTCTTGTTTACCATTTAGTGCCCAGAATGATGGTTTTCAATTTCTTCTGTGTCAGTTCTGGAAGACTGTACTTTCCAAAGACAGTTGCAGCCCATCTGCTCCTATTAGATGGGACATCTATACTTCTCAGTCAATGCCAGTCCTTGACAATGAGAGATGAGCCTGTGTCTATGCTTATCTTGCCTCCACTCCTAATCTTACAGGACATAAGTACTTGTTTCCACCAGTAGAATGTGACAATGTGTGACTTTTGCAACTAGGTCACAAAAGGCATAAAAGGAACAGCCTTGGGCAATTGGATTGCTGCCTCTGGATAAGAGGCCTCTATGGAGGGAGATGATACTCCCAGCCAACAGCGCCAACTTGCCACAGGAGAGAGCTGCCTTGGCAAAGATCCTCCAGCCTCATCGGGCCTTCAGATAACACCCTGTTACCATCAGGCTATGACTTCATGAGCCTCTCAACACAAATGAACTGTGATAAGCTCTCCTTGCTGTTTGAAGCCACTATGTTTGGGGTAACAAATGAGATAATGGATGACTGATACAGTCACATCTTTCCAAAATACAGAATCCACCAATCATCCCTGGTATATACAATTTGTTGAACACTACTACAAGTGTAACATTTAGAAAAGCATCTTGCAAATATTGCGTTATATTTTTTGCAAATATTACACTATTTCAAAAATTTTAAAATAATTTCATTTAAATTTGTTACTATCAGATACAATGCTAGACTTGGAAAGACCACTCTAGGGGTTACTCTATATCAATTAGTTGAGGCAAGACTTTCCTCCTTAATATTATAGTAGAAAAATATGAAAGGAAATGAATAATGATGATCATAGTATAAAACCATTAACATGGCCTGGAGGGTTGTCTCAGTAGTTCCGGCACCTGCCTCGCAAGCGCAAGGTCCTGAGTTCGATTCCTTGTAACCACATACAATGCTGGGCGTGGAGACTCATGCCCACCAGCCATCAGTACCACATAGCACAGTGCAGGGTGTGGTGGCTCACGCCTGTAATCCCAGCACTCAGGAGGCAGAGACAGGAGGATTGCTGAGTTCAAGGCTTGCCTGGGCTACATAGTGAGCTCAGAGCCAGCCTGAACTACAAAGTGAGACCCTGTCTCAAACCCCCCCCCAAAAAAAAAGAAACATTAACATCTATTTCCTAGATATGTAACATTTATGGATTCATGAAGGACTTGAGGGTGAAAATCAATATGAGGCCCCAAACTGAATGTCCATCACTGACACTAAGCTGACAAATAGAGGCTTTGCCGAAAGCTTTTGGGGAGCAGAGTGCAATCTCTTCCGTTGCTGCTACCTGTCTCTTCTCTGACTTATCACTGATGCGAAAGCAGTATTTCCAACAGAGGATGAGACACCTGAAATAGAAGCTGGTTCCCTTCTCTTGGACATGGAGCTGGCTTCAACCACTCAGTGATATTTCCTCGATCATGGAGCTTTTAGGGAAGTGGTTTCAATCCAGAGTTTAGATCTGCTTAACAGTCTTCCAAAAGGACTGTTTTAACCTAGAGATGTGCTTGCCTACTCGCCATGACTCAAAGAGTTCTCTCATTTCTCACCTCCCCTACCTCCTCCCACATGTTATATATATTCATTACACTGTTTATGTCACTTTAATAGAGACTGGGCTAATTCAAATTTGCAAATATTTATCTAATCTCTACCATTTCCAGGCATGGTATCACATCGCAATTATTCAAACAGCCTCTTCCCTCAGCATCTTGTGAGAGTATGATACATGCCAGTCAATGGGGATACACTGGTAAACAAGAATAAAAGCTGTTAATATTGCCGGGCATGGTGGCTCATGCCTGTAATCCCAGCACTTGGGAGGCAGAGACAGGAGGATTGCTGAGTTCGAAGCTTGCCTGGACTACATAATGAGCTCAGAGCCAGCCTGGACTACATAGTGAGCTCAGATCCAGCCTGAACTACAAAGCGAGACCCTGTCTCAAAAAAAAAAAAAAGCTGATAATATTAAGGAATGTATAACATACAGAAGAGATGAACGTATTCAAAGAAACTCCCAATTATAATGCAATAGTGCTGTGACACAGGTATGCACATGGCATAATGGGAATTTGGGCCCCGCCCTTGGGTCTTGCTAGCTAGACTTAGAGGATGGAAAGAGAGTCGAGAGAGGAACAGAAACACACCTAAACATATATGTAAAATTCACACAAAGAAAACAGAAATAGAGACATGCATATAAAATACAGGAATTGACCAGAAGTGAAGCAAGGAAGGCAGTGTCAGCAGGAGACGACAGATTATACTTGAATCGGATTTGAAAGTGTAGTTTCCCGGCCAGAAGAGGCAGAACAAAGGGAATAGAGAAGAGGCAAGGCATTCTGGGTAGGGGGAAGCAGGAAAAGGAGACTACAGACCATCTTAAGGCTGATAGCTCTGAAGCATGATTTACTCTGTTAACAAACAGCCTTCCATGGGCAGCCGAGTATGGCATGGGCAGTCTTCGAGCGTAAAATGTAAGCTGATTTTCTCTCTTCGACTTCATAGAAATTTTTCCCTGGGCATAGACAGAACAAATTATCTGACTCAGAGCAGTGACATTATAAAATGCTTCCCTTTAACAAAGAAAAAGGAACGAAGAAACTAAACCATGACTTCCGTGGCAGAGTGTTCATGAGCCGTCCTTCTTCACCTGCATTTCCTTACTAGCATCTGTCTTCTCCTTTACAATGATCTTTGCCACCAACACAGTATCAAAGCTTTCAAATAAAAGTTCCGAGGTGTGCAGTGTTCAGCTGTTACCTAATAAGCTGAATTCTCTGCTAAGAGGAGACAGTGTTATTGTCAAAGGGAATAGAGAAATAAAAATGTACAGGTTTAGCAGGCTATGTCTATATAGAGAAGTGCTAACATTAGCAGTGCTAGAGCCTGGGTTTTCCCCACCCTTTTTCCTGCAGAAAGAATCTGTAGTTCTCTCACTGTGAAAGCACGAGTGTCAAGAAAATCCCATTCACAACATGAATGAGATGGTGCCATCTGCACGATTGTCTACTACTCTCGCTGGGAATAGTCAGGAAAAGAATACCCACGGAAGACCGGCCACCTACGCCTCACATTCCAAATCCTAGGCCACTTTTGCTTCATCTACAACTAATTGGATAACGTTTAAAAACAAATTCAGGGTCAATTTTAGTTTGCAACTTCAACCAGACAACTTTTCTGGAAAGCAAAACCATCTAAGGTAGGGAGGGTCTATCCAACAGACAGTGTTACTAGGCTAGTGATACCTTCCCTGAGTCTATTAGTTATTTTTTCAAAAAGGGAAAAATGCAACAATAAGAGCTTTTCATTCAATAATTTATCAACACTGACTTAGTTTGGGGATCTAGCGAAAGAAGCACAGCCTATAAACAAAGAACTAGGAATGTAAAGGACAACATCATTAAAAACCTACAAAAGGAGCTGGAGATTTAGTTCAGTGTTTCCAGCACCTGCCTAGCGAGCACAAGTTCTGTGGTTTGATCCCTAGTAACCACATACAACTGTACTGTGCGTGGTGACTCGTGCCCACCAGCTATCAGCACCACCTACCACAAATGCCAGGTATGGTAGCTCATGCCTGTAATCTCAGCACTTGAGAGGCAGAGGCAGGAGGATTGCTGAGTTCAAGGCTTGCCTGAGTTACATAGTGAACTACAAAGCAAGACCCTGTTTCAAAAAAAAAAAAACCTACAAGATACTTTGGACAAGTTATGACATATGTGACACAGTTTTTCTTCTTCAAATTCTGAAAAATCATCCTTGAGAATATTCAAAGGAATTTAACAATAATACTTTGACTTTGTAAGGATAAGGCACCTTTAAGAATGTAAGCAAAGCTAAAAATTTGGAGTGATTCTTAAATTTTATATTAGTTGATTCTAAAACATACATGGGACTAATAATAGCAATAATGAAAAAGCTATGTTTTACTGAGAATTTACTATGTGCCAGGCACTGTGCTGAGTACTTAATAAGTGTGTATTTTTCATCACTAAACCATCCCATGTAGTTCACACAAATTAAGGTTTAGTCATATCACAAACCTGCAAAAAATAGAACGGCTAATAAACAGAGGAATCAGATCTCAGACTTTCAAGTCCGATTCTAAAGACTGCTACACCATTGTTATGCTTAGACAGTTACTAATCAGGGAAGACCTGCCAGTCTTTAGTGCCCATATCTGCACGTGTAGGTCAAAAAACCCTTCACGTGTGTTTTAATATTTCTGATCAAAACAAACAAATCAAAATGGCCCATCACACCTTCTCCCAACAAATATTATCAAGTAATTTGTAAGTACATGATAAATCATCTTTTCTCTCATGCAACCTAGGCCTGGCTCTTTTAAAAGTTTTCAGATTATAAAGGCCTGGAAACAAAACAGCCTTGAGCAGGCTTATATACTGATTACTATCTGAAAACATTGTGGAAGTGATAAAAATTCCAAAGCAAGCAGAATAAATTAAGACATCTGTCAAACAGGAAATAAGACACTAAGTAGATTTTCTCTTTTAGAGAATTTCATAATTTTAAAAAAATTTAAATCTTTCTTGGGACATTATGTATACATATCATGATCACACACAGTATTGAGACTTTGTACCAGTATTTGACAGTTTAATTCTCATTTGTCCCATTTCCCCACCCAACCTACAACCCCCCACTCCCTATATATATATAAGCTTTGTTTCCTTTTTTTATTACCACCATATTTTTCTTTCCCTTGTTACTTGCCCCTATACCTCATTTCCCTTTGAGTATTTTCTATTCACAATATCTACTGTATATTCTAGAGCTCATTTACATCTTCAGCTTCTCATACCAGAGAAAAGATAGGATATTGACAGATCTGTGACCTATTTATTTCACTTATGAGTATGTCCTGAAGGTACATCCATTTGAGTAAAAATGACTCAAACTTATCATGCTTTATGGCAGAGCAATACTCTGTTTTACAGTACATTTCACACATCTAGAGAAAATAATCCAAAAACTCATCTGGAACTACAAGAAACCTAGAATAGCAAAAGCAATTCCAGGCATGGTTGGGGTATCACGATCCCAAACTTGAAACTATACTACAAAGCCACTGTGGTATGTTACTGGCAAAGTAATAGGCCTGAGGACCAGTAGACTGGAAGATCTAGAATCAACTTTAAATACACTAACCCACTTTATCTTTGACAAAGGAACCAAATATCCTCAGTGGAGGAAAGACAGCCTCTTTAACAAATGGTGCTAGAACAACTGGGCTTTAACTTGCCAAAGACTAAAGCTAGATCTATCTCTTTCAGCATGTACTAAACTAAAATCAAAGAGAATTTCATGATTTTTATACACGGTATATGGAACTCTTTGCCTTTAATTATGAATGTCAAAATGATTTTTTTAATCGCAATCCATTGATGAGAAACATGGAGAAGAATGAAAGGTAGTTAGCCACCCCCACCAAGTTTTCCCTGTCATGTCTCTTGTATTTGATCTTCGCACATCATCTGTTAATGAGGTGACTGTTTGCATCTTTAGTAGCCCTGTCCTTACGTCAGTCTCTTTGGAGCAGCCCAAGGGCACGTGAGTCTCAATGGCTGCATTTACACCACTGACCCAGCTTCATGGCAGAAACGTTAGTGCTTGTACCCCTTTCCTGAGCTCCTGTCCATACCTCTACTGCATAGATGATAACAGCTTCCCCAGGATTCATTTAATAACCTCAGTGTAGTGACCAGCACACTTAAGGTGGCCACACTTTAAGGCAAACCCCTAGTAATCCAAGTCCCCTAGCTTTTCCTCAACTCCTAGGGGGTCTCTTCAACTCTGAAGTATTTATATTTCCTAAAGTTATAATTATCTGACACCATTTTGCCTTGCTTTTTTAATAGAAATTAAGCCTATTTATGTCTAGCAATGTGTGGCAAACCCTTAATACTATACATCCAAATCCATGGATCTTTGTATTTCTTGCTATACCACTGAGAGCTCTTAAACAAGAGAATGTTTTTCCAGTCTAAGCACAGGCAAGCACACACACAAGCACACAGAATATGAATTCAAGGAACTTCATATTTCTTCTGGGTAAAATACTAACATTTTTATTTAAGATTGAGAAAATAGAATTTATGCTTTAGAAGTTTAGGTCAGATATGATTAATATATGGTATTAAATTCTTATCTGACAACAGGTCAGTGAGCATATAGATCTTTCATAATACTTCACTGCACATAGGCAAATCTATAGTCTTCCACACACACACACACACACACACACTTCCAGGATTAGCAGGAAAACAACTATGACTAGCAGACATCAGATATCACTTTCAGGTATTATGTTCTAAATCAGAGACACCTCACGAATAAAGCAGACATGATACAGTCTTTGCCTCCACCTGGGTGGAAAGCTAAGTAATCTCCATGAAATATGGGATACGAGCCCTGGCTTCTGGTGAGATATTAACCTTCATTTCACCTCAGGGTCAAAGTGCACTGCTGTCAAGTGGTTTGTCTTACCTTTCTAGCTTTGCATTTCTCTTGCTACCAATGAATGAATTTTTCACTAGTGCAACCAGGTAGGGGCAGAAGGAAGAATACAGAGCTCAGAAACCACTCCATAAATCAAGGGCGGTGAAATGTTCTAACATACAAGTGCTCTGAAGGAGAGACGGAGTACACTTCCCTCTGCCTTTCTCACTCACAGGATCTGTCAGAATGAGCTGCGAGATTAGATGCAGATACTGTAGACCAGGTTAGCCCCAGAAATGACAGGAAGATCATTTTCTCAAGAGAATTCCCTAGGCCTTCACTCCAGGTCAATCAGCACCTAAGGGTCAAGAGGGGAAGAATCACCAGCACAGGAGACAATCTGGTTTAGAAAGATAAAAGGAGACTATTTCTTCAGTGAGTCAACACCACTGCATAGGATGCCTAGAGGGCTTGCTGAATGTTTCTAAGCAAGAGTCTTCATGAGAAAGGTCAAAGTAAAATTCCAAAGCACCCACTAGGAGGTTTGCATTACTAACAGTTTGCCTTAAGGTTCCGAGAAAATGACTTAATCTCTTTGAAAAGTTAACTTTATTTTGGAAGATGGCACATTTAATATACTCCATATTTTAAGATTGCATTGAAGTATTGTTAAGAGACATGAGAATGCCTGAACACACAAGTTAAAGCACAAGAGATCATATGGGTAGGGCTACTGAGTTAAATTGGTATAAAAATCTTTTTAAACACAGTGTTTTTATGAGATCTGTTTGTTAAATTAAGATTCAAAATGTCTTTCTTTTCACTTGTTTTTATCCCAGCATTTCTCTTGACTTTTTAGGTTTGGTAACATACCAATCTGGTCAGTGGATTGTTTTGATCCCATTATACCACTAAGAATCTCAGAGGATAATGTGTGCCAATTAGAGAAGTACAGTTTAATAACTATAAAGTCTTTTGCTAACCTTACTAAATGTTCCCATTTTAGCCCCTGAGATAAGAGCACAAGTACAGCTGGAAACCTACCAATGAGTTTCTTTAAAAATCAGTGACAAACTGTCTTCTTTTCACTAAAAATTGGTTTATCATCTTTTTCCAAAGGGGAGTACTGTCTTCCTGTATGTCCAGTACTTGGAAGTCTTATTCCCAAGCAAATCACTCATGAAGTCATGTTTCATACAAGGGTCAAGCCCTCTTGAGACCAAGGTGTTTGTAGTATCTTTTCTTAGGGAGAGCACCATCCATAGCTTATTACTTCCAAATGCCAGACTTCGGTCCTCTAAGCTTTATTGGTAAAAAGCGTCCTAATTTTATTCAGGTATCTACCCCTCAACATAACCCACAAGGCCCTCAGCCCAGGTCTGCCTTAGACAATCAGTGTGTTGTCCCTTCCTTGGTGACTCCTGGATTTGCGGGTGTACCCACATTCTAAACTGGCATGGTGGTAGAAAAGAAAAGCTGCTTTCTACGTCTTTCTTGAGCAGGGAAATGCACGTGGCCAGAGTGGTCATGGCCAATCATCTGTGACCATGAAAATAACCAGAAGCAGAACATGCCAGTACTTAGAAAGCTGAAAAAAACCCTGTGTCCTTGGCAACATCATTGAGCTGCTGATTGCACCAAGCTCTGAAGCCCACTCCATGTCTGGAAAATAAAATTTGTTATTGAATAAGGAGGTTCGCGCGTAGACATTTCTCCATTACTTTCAGTAAAAAGTATCCCCTGGTTTCACTAGAAGAAAGGATTGCAGCAGCGAGGTACAAAGACTGCATAAAACTTGAAAGGACAGCATAGGCTACTGGCAGGAAGGCCGAATGTGCTCAAGTAGTATTTTATTCCATGAAATAGTACATATTTCATTTTAATTGGAAAATACTACCTAATAAAATAAAATACATTTTACAGATTTCAAAATCAGTGAAGAGAGACTCATAAAACTACCACTCTGAGGATTGGCAAGGTGACTGCATTTCTGTGATACCTCCTGAGTCATTCTGAGCTTGATTCTGGGTACCTCAAATATGTCTATATAGCTCCTAAACTAGTAATTTTGCCATAAAAAGTTAATGAAGACATTATTTAGATAGCTTTCCTCCCCGAAAGTTTCATTTAAGAGACATTTATGTTAGCACACGAGGTACCTTCTCATGTTTTTAAATTTAAAAATAGAAATAGCAACTTCTTATGACTCTTGTATTGAGTGCTGGAAACATTAAAATAATTAAACCTACATCTTTTGTTCCTTGAAGACAAACTGACATTCATCTCCAACAAAGTACAGTCACAAAGCCACTTTTTGAATGAACCATGTAGGTATATACTGTTACTTTATATCCTGCCCTCTTTTGCACCCATTTTACATTGAACTAAAATCTGAAGTAAATAATCAGAGATGAGAATTTCCCAGTGATCACCAGCTAAAGTATTGGAACCCAGCCTTCCTTTGCCATATTAATTTTCATCAAACATAACCTTGTATTAAAATGGTAGCTACTAGAAAAACATCCTTGGAACTTACAGTGGTAAAATGATCAAGCAGGAGTTTATGACATCAACTGGATTTCTATGAAGAAGGCAAGTAAAACAGGACAATCAAGAGCCTTGAAGTTCTTCTGTAATATGCTTAAGAAATCTCATCCATGATGATCTTCAAAAGAAACATCGATGACTGTCTGGTAAGATCTAGAATTCACACTGGACAGTCAAGCAGATTTCTGAAACATCCCACAGAATGGCCTTTGTCACACTCTAGTGTAATTGCTTACTTGCCCTTTTCCTCTCACTGGCTTATTTACTAAGAGTGTCTGCACAAAGTACATGTTCAATAAATGAATTAAAACCAAACAAAAAATCCAGGATTTTATAATTTCCCAAAGCTACTGTCAGGGGTCAAGCTACTTCCCTTCTTTGCCTATTTTATATTGTTTGTTTGTTCCAAGTGAGAATAAGCCTTGGAATTTCAATATGACTTCCGCAAGATCATAGGCAACTTCAAAGGTGATTATTTTCTATTCAAAAAGCCTCTTGGAAACATACATCTCGTGGTTCTGCAGGCCAACATTACATTACATGAGCACAGTATTACTTAAACCACACTGCTCAGAAATCCTGATGAACAATAATGTACATTACTGACTACAAAATTTGGCATCAAATTGGTTATTACTGGACAAGAGAGTTTTATAGACAATAATTTTTAAAAACAACATACCTGTAGAAAATAGAATGTAATTATAAAAAGACTTGAAAAGACTAGTTTACTATAAAGTAAGAAACAATGTACATAATAGTACTTTTATTTGAAAGCTTCATATTCTAAGATTTCTCATATTTTAAATTTTCCTGTCTTAGATCTAGCTCTGAAGTTCTATCCCAGAAATAGCTGTAATTTCTTCTTGTTTTTGAAATCACCAACAGTACCCCTTGGAGTGGTAGATTAATTAGTGCACCTATTAATCTGTAGCAAACTATTAAAATAAAAAAATAGACTTGTTATTTGTGTGTAAATATACATTTACAACAAGCTGAAGATATTCCATAAGCAAGTTGAAGATATTTTATGGTGCATGAAATTTGTAGATCAATTAGTGTGAAATGCAACTTACACTAATTCATCAGGGGCAAAGGGAGTGTGCAATTAGCTTGACTCATTAATTTAGCATTTTCTAGTAAATTGCACACATTGAATATTTTCCCAATGGTAAAATAGTCACTTGTCATAGAAGGAAGATGATCTAAGTAGTATCATCATGAACCTCTTCAAATCCTCAATCTATACAATGCTTCAAAGATCATAAAAAAGACAAAAGAGGACAGCTTTTACTCACATTATTTATTAGATCTCTCTCTTTCTAGAAAGACATCTGCTTTATTGTCATCTTATAAATTACCATTTAGATTATTTTGAGCCTAATTGACTATGCCAGAGTTATCACCGAGGCAGAATAATTGAGATCTGGGAAAGTTTACATTGTACCTGGTACAATTCTAATATTTAAGTCCAAAATGAGCCCATAGGAGAGAACCAAAGAGCAGTGAATACAAGAGACATGAATGTATTGCTAGTATAGTTATCTAGGCTTTTCTTTCTTTCTTTTTTTTTTTTTTCTTTGAGATAGGGTCTTCCTTCATAGTTCAGGCTGGCCCTGAGCTCACTAGTAGCCCAGGCAAGCCTCAAACTCAGTAATCCTTCTGCCTCTGCCTCCCGAGTGCTGGGATGACAGGTGTGAGCCACCAAACCCAGCATTGTGGTATGTGGTACTGATTGCTGGTAGGCGTGAGTCACCACGCCTGGTATTATTGTATGTGATTAGCGCGATCAAACTCAGGATTTTGTGTTTGCTAGGTAGGTGCCAGAATCCTGAGCTAAATCTCTGGCCCATCTAGGCTTTTATTTTAGTGTAGAAAAATCTCCACTAGCTGACTTGTATCAAGCTGCTATATATTATATAAGGGAACATGTAGTTCCTTAGAATGGGCACTGCATTAGTAATAACTGCTGGTGTTACAAAAGCCCAAGTGGACAATAGGGATAGTTTCCTTCCTTTGGAACCTTGACCATAGATACAGAGGACCAAGTCTGAGGACAGTAGGGACTAAAGAAAGAAGAAACACAGTAAAGAGTACAGACCACCTGAATAAAATCTCATTTTGCTGAAAACGTTTCTCTTGAGGAAAGCATAAAACGGAAACATGAACCAGGCACACATCTGTACTCAAGCACTCTGAGAGGCTGAGACAGAAGGTTCACAAATTCAAACCCTGTCTGGGCAATCTGGAGAAACATTGTCTCCACATTAAAAAAAAAAAAAAAGAAAAGAAAAGAAAGAAATAGCTGGAGATGAAATTCAGTATGAAGGGCCTGGGTTCAGTGGCTCTCACCTGTGTGCCTATGTGAGTGCCCACATACACAGATAA
This sequence comes from Thryonomys swinderianus, assembly GCA_004025085.1. Lineage (NCBI taxonomy): Eukaryota > Metazoa > Chordata > Mammalia > Rodentia > Thryonomyidae > Thryonomys > Thryonomys swinderianus. The sequence continues at coordinate 79,581 of PVIC010000587.1, read as the reverse complement.
CACATTATCTCATGTTGCTATCAATTCTGGACAAACATTCAACTAATGAATTCAGTCTACTTGAAGTTCAACTGTATCACTGTCCAGTTTTCCTGTGATGTCCAGTTTAGTCCTTAGCCTTTACTATATCACAGTGTGGCCACAGGATAATGTTTATTGGCTTAAAATGTTCCTATTTCTCCTGAATAAATTCTTCCCAACTTTTAAACAAAGGCTTTAATGTTACTGCAACCCCAAAAGAACCTAATAAATATGTATATCCAAAGAACAAGCCTAGAACACTTGTTATTCATCTTTTACATAACATAATGCTTCTCGCTTCAGAGCAAAAAGCAAGTATAATCATGGTTTGGGGGCATATGAGGGTATTTTGATTTCCTCACTTAGTGCCCATTATAGTATTTAGGGTATTCACAATTTATTGTGTAGTATAAATCAACTCTACTTTTGGTGGCAAAATAGTATAAAAGTGACTAGGTGATGATAGTGGAATTTAAGAAGAGATAAAAATAAAATCAAATTGATGACTCAGCGTTGATATGGAAGTCATCCAGGAAATTCTGAATTGGCAAATAAGTTCCTGATTCTGATTCTGATACTTTACTTCATTTAAAGACAGTGCATATTACCCAACTTTTAATTCCTTGTCTTAGAAAGTTTCATCACGTCTCATCCTTTCTGTGATATTTCTCTGTACAAAAAGCTGAAAAGAATTGAAGTACTCCCTTTAAGCCCCTAAAATCTTTCTCCGTAGGAATTTTCTAATCCTAAAATGATAATCTGCTTGTAAGACAAATGGAACACAACTGCCTCCACCATACACATCTATGAAGACTCAACCCCCAGTTCCTATGCCCCATTCTACAAATCAGGAGCTCTCCCCTTACTCCAGGTGAAGTGAGGTGATGCTGTCATCACCTCATGGACTTGAGATTTGGCCCAAAGGCCTCTGGGCTGAAAAGCAGGTCATAGTCTCCCTCCATGATCTCCTGGGTTCTGTAATCTGCCCTTGATACACTCTTGTTCCTGCCAGTGACCCTTCACAGTTCGCTACTGAAGAACAAGTGCCAGAGGAGAAACGTACTACATTAAATCAGTTCTGACTCTTACCACACTATGAAGTGAATCGTGGACACACTGCACACAGTGAGCTTTAAGGACAGGTGTCTCAGTTCTGGTCCATGACACGGTGCAGGGATGGTGAGACAGGCAGGGCGACCCTGAGGAGACCCGCACGGAGGCCAAACGGAAAAGCTGCGCAAAACACAAGCTTCGCCACGGGGCACTCTGCCTCCATGGCCTTGGGTCAACCTCCCAAAGGATGTTAGTCAGGATGACAGAAATCTTCTGTTGACTTTTACAAAACTAAATCTCAAAAAGAACCCCTAAAACCAAAACCCAGCTTCATATTTCTAATACAGGCCAGAGAAGATAAATATTTAAGAAAACTATTCACTGAAAAGTACCCTTTTAAAAACTTAAGTGATAAACTGTCTATAAAGTTTCTTGAAATCAATTTCTCTTTTCCTCTCTCCATCACTTTTTACAAAGCAACCTTTTACTCCTTTAATTGACTCCGTGGCAATTTAAACGTGAAAAGATGTACTTTGGCTCCTGGCTGTAATGATAAAATCTGGATACTTTATAGAAATCAGTCCAGTTTCCCACCAAGCGCATGGAGCAGAGTCTCTCTAGACAAATGGATACTTTTAGCGAATGGAAAGAGGTTCTCAGGCCATTTATTTTTCTAAATAAGCTGCATATAAGTCTCCATGAAATTTAAAGTCAAATATGGGAGCTTTGGTTTTCAACTTTCTTAACAGGAACAAAGCAAACCTCTTCTTCTATCACCACATCCAGTTGCCTTCATTACCTTTCACGTGGGTATTTTTAATATGACTTCAGACATTTTCTATGTTTTTGTTGTTGTTAGCTCTTATGACATGGAACCTTTTCTTTCTCAACGGTAAACCTCTCAGCTGCTTTTATAGCCATCTCAGTGCTAAGAGGTGTTCTCTGATGTTAGATGGCTTTGAGAACATGATGAGAGATGTACTGGTTTGGCTCGGAAATGATTTGTCATAGCAGTTTCTTTCCCCAGTAATATATTGTGTTTGGATCCTGACCTGAAAGAGACTTTGCAATTCAAATTCGAATGGCTTTTGGTTTTTGCATATTCATATATGTTTAGCATGCATTATTACAGTAGCAAATATTTTGTAATGAAATAAACACTTGGAAATGTGTAAGCATACAAAAGGTGAATAAGAATAAAATCTTAACATACACTGAACAAGAGGGAGATGTTTTAAAAAAGTACACTGTTAGATGGGGCTGGAGATTTAGCTCAGCGTTTTTGGTGCCTGCCTCACAAGCGCAAGGTCCTGAGTTCCATCCCCGGTAACCACATACAATGCTGGGCGTGGTGACTCACACCCACCAGCCATCAACACCACATAACACAATGCCGGGCATGGTGGCTCACGCCTGTAATCCCAGTACTAGGGAGACAGAGCAGGAGGATTGCTGAGTTCGAGGCTTGCCTGGGCTACATAGTGAGCTCAGAGCCAGCCTGTACTACAAAGTGAGACCCTGTCTCAAAACAAAACAAAACAAACAAACAAACAAACAAAAAACCTAAACTGTTAGAAATTAATATGGCAAACACATTAAAACTTGTTTACCAGTTAAGCACAATAAGTTCTGATAAATAAACTTCTGTCATACTGTGGGAGTCATAAACACATAAGAAAAGTAGTTCAAGCTATTAATAAAAAAATATTAGAAAGTCATACCTTCTCCCAGTAATTTCTTGTTATATAAAGTAACCTTGACCTGACAAAATAAAATTAAGGCTAATACTACTAAAATGGACAGAACAAACTTGTAAGCATTCCAAAAAGTCAATAGATAATTGCCCCGAGAATAATTCCTCTATAAAACTGCTATAAAGTTGTGCTCTACTAGTATTGGAGCTCTCAGTCCATCTGAAAGTGAGTAAAGCATTTCCATCTAGTGCTAGTGGAAGCATAAGGTGGTGCAACCTTTCTGCAAAGTAAAAGCCTTGAAACTCAATAACGTCTTACCTCACAGAAGTTTTTAGGAACTTGTCCTTAGGAAATGATCAGAGATGAGCAAAGAATAAACAAGTAGAATATTATCTATGAGATTCTTTAAACTTTTAAAAAAATTGGAAAAACTCCAAATGTTTAACAGTAAGACATTACTTGTACCATGGTGCTTTCACACATGGAATTCTGAAAGGGTACTAGAATGATGATTATATTACGAGACAAAAAATGCTTTATCTATCTCACCTGTCTCAGGAATATAAATATTTTTGAACTTTCCAGAACTTCTCTAGATAAGAATAAAAATACGCAGTTTTCCTACTATGGAATACATGATGTTTCAAAACCATAGGTCCAACTTACAGCATTTTACTCAAACAATGTTAACCTTTAACTAAAATACATAAAGAATAATATCAAAGAAATTATAATTCCTATTTCAAGTGTTAAGGTTTTTGAAGGTATAGAGCAAACAGAACTTAAAATTCAACATAGCAAATTTTGAGTACTTATAGAACTCTATTCCCCTAATTTAATTTAATGCTTACTTATATGTGCCAATGAAATAGACCTTCTACTTAGGACTTTCAACACATGGCCTATTATTAACTTGGTCATTTGTTGAGGCAATCATATTTCATTCTGAAATTTTTCAGTTTTTCTCCAGGACAGACTTAGCATTGCTCTAGATATTCTTTGTGGGCCAGTCTGTGAAAATCATTTTACAAAAGAGGACAGGAAGCAAAATCTGTACTCAATTAAATATTTCACTCTCACATCATATTTCCGGTGACACATTCTAACTGAATCATAGCATCACTAGCTTGGCATCTCAGAGATCCTTCAGAGTTTTTCTGGCGTGATGAAGGTTGAGAAGGAACAAATAGTAACTTCCTTAAAACGGGGAACCCCAAGCCTTCACTAGCTGGCTAGTGGAGTGACACTGTGTATGGAAGCACCTCATTATACCCAATGCAGGGAGGTTGTGCCGGGTGGGAATTCAGGAACAGCCTCCCCTAGTCCCCGGCCAGTGCACTTGGAGCACAGCTAGTTCAGAAGCAGCAACGTGGCTCTGATCCACTTCATCCTCCTCCTGGTCTCTGTTTCAGTGAAGCCAACCACTGGCCTAGAAACCTAGGTTTTCTTTCCAGCTCAGCTTGTATGCTTTGGCTCAGGCTGCTAACCTGTGCCCCAAAGTATACATTTATTACTACTTCAAATAGCATATTTTTTTTCTCTACCTACAAGTGACCACCATGAGCTTTATTTTTGCTATACAATATTGAAAGCAAATGGTATCTCTAACAATAAAAAGGCAAAGAAATCTGTCTCAGATATGACTGTGATGGCAGCAGTTGGAGAAAGACACTGGTTTTAGGAACTTTTGAGCCTTGTGGGCATACTGCATGTGAAGCCACACTCAGTCAACAGTGTGTGCACAAGTTGGAGGGGAGGATGTGGCGGATTTCTGTGTTTCCTCTGTCCTGTCACGAGCTACAGCCTGCTTCTGCACCAGAATTTAATGTAACTCGGAAGGCATTTCTTCATTCAATTACAATGGTAATTTTGCTAGGATTGAAGTGTTAGTGCTCTGACATTCCTTCCTAGTCTTTATTTCAAACCTACCTTGGCTATTTTGTGGATTAAATGTGGGAAATCTAACTGCTCTTTATAACATTATATCTGTGGATAAATGTGTATGATTTTCCGAGTAACTGGCTTTTTACAAATGAATTATCAGAAAATAATCTATTCATAAAGAGGCCCGCACCTACACATTTTGGAACCAGCCATGGCTCCAGGCATGTATTAACTACTCAATTACCTTTGTTGAATGACACTGAATTCAATAGAACTCAGACAGTGCTTAAAGTAAGATGACATCTCTGCAATTCTACAGAGATCTGCTTTTTCACTTTGTCTTTCTATTTCCAGGGAGTCTCAGGTCAAATTCTCACTTCTACTACAAAGTAACCAGTTCACTCAAAGTTTTCATTCTGTTTTAGAAGATCAAAGAACAAGAAAATAAACCAGAAGTTAACATAATATCTATGGGTAAAAGTAAGCTCCTCTAAACCCTGTCAGGGGCACCAATAATTCTCAGTGGAAACAGGACAGGATGGAGACGGCGGGGGTGGGTGAGGAAGCGCACAGGCAGGGGCGTGCAGTCCAGCGTTAAAAGGAAGGGACATCGTTTACCTTTCCTTGCAACTTATTTTGCTTCATGCTCCCTTTTCTTGATGGACATTTACAGGAAATAACTCTATTCTTATCCCCCAAGTACCCATATTTTGTTGCAAAAATGCATCTTATACTACCTTCCATAGGAAGGAAACAGTAGGCAACATAGGTGTGCGAAAGTCTTCTCTACACCCCTTGGTTACCCAGTTTCCTCTGCCTCTACTCTCCTCCATTAGGGCCACCTTAGTCTTCTGATTAAGTTCCCATCTGAGCCGCTCAAATCCCTGTATTGTTTCTATGAAAGCAAAACACTACTTCCAGTTTCCTTCTTTCCCCTCTCTCTATTAACACGGCAAATTTCAGAGACCAGGGCAGGCCACAACAGACGTGGCCAGATAAAAACCCGTCCCTGGAAACTAGTGCTTAGAACTTGTTTGAAGAAGCAAAAGTTCAAGTTGGCTGAAAAGAGGAGAGGGAGAAAGAGATCGCTAGACACACAAGAGCGCAACAAATATTCCGAAAGAAAGCATTTCTGCTTCAGATGCCATCAATTACTAACCATTCTTTCATTCTTTATGAGAAATGTTTTTTGGGTGTCTTCCCCATCCCAGGCTTCTGACTCTTTTCTTAAATGGCCCAGAGTCTAGATGCGGGAGAAAATTAACTTCAGTATACAAGTTCAGTATACAACTTAGAGGGACGTCTCACTCGGATTTGGTGAAGGAGATGGACGTCTTCCCAGGGAAAGTGAGGCGTTAGTTAAAACCCATATGGCAGAGAGAGGGAGCACCCAAGGGAGGTCTGTTAAAGCCTAAACACCAGCAGGAGAGAAGGATGGAGGTCAGAGCAAAGGATTCAGGTTCTACTGTAAGGAAAACCTCAGTGAGGACCTTGGGAGCTCGCAGGTGGGGAGGAAGGTGACACAGTTGGTTTGTTTGAAAACTAACCCTGCGTGCAATCTGTGGACTTGAGCAGGGCAAGAACGAGACTCCGAAACTAGTTAATGCACTGATATTATGGAGCAGGCACAAAAGGTCGACTCTCAGGGGAATGAGGTAAAGAAAACAACGGGCAGGAGGGCAGGGCCCGTTAATGGACCATCTTGCCGACCAGGCTGCAATCTCTGTTCCACCTGCAGCATCCAAAATATTGGTTACTGAAGCCATGTTCTGCGATGTGTGTGAGGAACGCGGACACTGCCTCCACCTCAGTGCTCTTTTGACTTCAGAAACCTAAAGAGAAGAACTGAAGTGTGTTAGACAAATTTCTACATGAGTGCTGGGATACACTGAGACACGCTCTCACTGAGCTACACCCGAGTGCGGAAGGGCTATCTTCCTATCTCCAGACAGTCCAAAGGCACTCAGTTTTTAACCCTCTAGAAGACGAAGACAATAGCAGTTAGAAATCACACAAGTTTGAAATTCCAAGTTGGCCATTTCCCTGCTGGGCAACCTTCACAACTCCTTTAACTTCCCTGGACCTTAGTTTCTTCATCTAAAACAAAGGATGATAATGATGATAGCACTGATATTGTGGTTGTATTGTACAGCCTACAAAGTTAATTCAAGTGCTTGGAAAAGTACTTGGCATACAGTAAGCACCAAATAGGAGCTATTTCTATTACCTTCATAGCAATGAAGAGAACTAATACCCAGAAGTTGAGACAGAGATTCTAAATCACAGTGAGTAGCTAATCAGGGTGGGATTGAAGTCTAAATTATTACATTATTATTGATTTAGTGGTAGAAACTTTAGGTAAACCATAGGTACAAATCTTTCCCCCTCTACATATTTCTTCTAGAGTTATCAGTTTAACTTCATTTTTATGCATGTAACTAATTTTGTCACTTACAAAGTCCTCATATGAATAGATTTCCCCTCTAATCAAAACTGCCCTATTCACATATCTTCATTTTAATCTAAAATTTTCTTTTGAATTATGTCCATCGTAACCAAAGTAAATTTTACCTAAAATCTGACCTTTTAGGCCCTCTTCAATGTGACACACATCTTTCTGGTAGGAAGTTTGACTAGGTTGTTACTGAGGCCTTGTACCAACTCTGCAAGGAATGTGCTAGGTCCCCTCCCTCCCTGAAGCTGGGGATGCTGAGGAGGCACCTACTAACCCAGGCTCCTCTGAAGTTAGCATTTCACTCTACACCCAATGAAGCACAATGCTTCTGGAATTGTAGCCCCCCCTCCAAAAAAATTCAAAGCTAACACCTGCAAAGCATTTTAAGATTGAACTAGAAAACGGAAACTACGTCAAAAATCTTCAAAAATATATGAGACATGTCTTCATACCTGTTCATTAACTGTATTTAATGGGTTTAAAGGATCTCCATCTACTGATAAGGTAAGTCTTCTTTTCATTAATATTTCATGCACAAACTACCCCAGGAATATTTATTTCTGGGCATGATTACATTTATCAGAATACAGTGATCAGAATGGTTGTTCAGTAAATATTTGTTGGTGATTATAATTACAACTCACGACAGCCATGACCTTTTTAGAGTTCCTGTGTAGGACTGTATTTTGAAAGCACTCAGTAAGTCACACTGACAATTTAAAGGCACACTAAACCATCTAGTTGAAGAAGTAGTTCTTAATGATCTATTTAAACATTTTGCCCTCTTGTTTTACTTTTCTTTAATCTAGAAATTTTATTATTGATGTTTGTTTTCAGGATGTATGTTATGTTCTTTAGGTTTTCTAATTGATGGAAAATTTCCTTCCAGAATCATATAAATTAATTCATTTTGATGTTATTAATATCATTGTAATGTTTCAGAGTAGAGATACTATTTTTTTTTTGAGACAGGGTCTCACTTTGTAGTTCATGCTGGCCCTCAGCTCACTATGTAGCCCAAGCAAGCCTTGAACTCAGCAATCTTCCTACCTCTGCCTCCTGAGTGCTGGGAATACAGGCATGAGCCTCCATGTCCGGCACAGATACTATTTTTATGAGAAACACAATAAGTGGGAAATTAACACATTTATAAGAAAGCAGGAAAGTGTACTAGGCATAATATCATCCAAAATATTTATTTTTCCTTCACATACATGTACTAATTCCATCTGTGCCCCAAAGATATAGAACTTAGAAAGCTATTTTTCTAATGCACGTAAATCAGTGAAGAGACTCTTGTGATGATGATATAAAAGTCATTTTTGCTTTTACTGTAGCCACTCTCTTCTTATTCATATATTAAGAAATTAAAAAATTACTGTTTGGTTAAAAGAAAAACCAGCAAACTTAAAATGCATTTTGCATATTCTCTGGAGAAATCACTTAGATATTTCTTTTCTATTAATTTGATAATTTGCAGGATATTAATAAATAGAATTGACTCCATAACCGATAGAGTCATGTCTCTGAAACCTATTTACTCTCATTTCTCATAATCTTCAGAAACGTGTGTCTGGAAAAATGTAGGAGTCCCAGCAATGCCAGACTTCATATCCAGACCCATGTTGATAAACCAGCAACTCCATTATCTATTATGGGCTGTCACTTCAAAAATACTCAAGATGACTTGAAAACCAAAATGAGGTCAGGAGCTGCATTTCAATTTTTCCCAGTTTTCTCCAATAATTTAAAGTCTGAATAGCAAAATAAATTGAAAATTTATAGACTATTACATTTCAGATAAAGATCTGTGTACTTTAATAGAAACAGATCATCGTGTGTCTTTCCTCTGGTCAGGGTATTATGCTATTAGGCAGTCCCGGGGTCTCAGGGACTGGGCTGCGTGCTGCGCATGCCTCTCGCAAAGGGAGGCAGCTCTGCACATGCCCCAAGAGAGGGAACCAGCAGCTTTCAGAGGTTACTGGGCTCCTCATTACTGCTTGGCAAACTGTAATCCCCTTTCTTCAACCTCTAAAATGGAAAAAAAATACATTTTTCCCATCATCACAGACCTGTTATGTAACATAAAGATGCAATTTTAAGAATAATTATGGGTCTGGGAGTGTGTCTCAGGACCTGTCATACACTGCCTGTCATACATGAAGCCCCAAGTTTGATCCTCAGTGCTGCAAGTTTAATTAATTAGGTAATACAACAATATATGTGATATTCACAACTATATGCCTGGTATTTTCCCAAGTATTTTAGATAAATTCTATCTAACTATCATCTGTTTGTCTGTCTGTCTATCTATTATCTATCTATCTATCTATCTATCTATCTATCTATCTATCTATCTATCTGCCTATCTATCTAAGACAGGGTATTGCTTTGTAATTTAGACTGGTCCTAAACTCATTATGTAGCCCAGGCTGGCCTTGAACTCACAGCAATCCTCCTGCCTCTGCATCCTGAGTGCTGGGATTACAGGCACGAGCTACCATGCCCAGCATTGTGATGTGTAGTACTGGGGTTTAAACTTGGTACCTTGCTCTTGCCAGGCGGATGCCAGAACCACTGAGCTAAATCCCCAGCACAATGTTCTTCTTAATCTATTGCAGTTATTATTCCCATTTCACAGACCAAAAAAAAAAAAAATTGTATTATGGGATTTTAAAAATTTACTCTAAATTTCTAGCAGGCAATTATTATAGATAGGTCTGAACATAGTTCGTCTAATTCTAGATTATTGTTAACAGGATTCTCAGAAAATATTTTGAGGTTTTGGAGTTTAAATTTCACTCCACCAATTAGAATGTACATGATAATGAAATAGGACTCTGGGGATTTGGGGGGTATCATCTAATTTTTCCACCTGTAACTGACTATAACAATGTCTATTATTTAGTTTTTACACAAGTTATATGAGATAAGGTAAATAAAGTACTTACATCACTGCCTAGCACTTGGCACTCATTCAGTGAATGCTAATAAGTAATAAAACCACTGAAATACCAACAATAATATCTAGTTGTTAAGAACAGTAAAAGGAGAAGATAATTTCTGTGAACATGAGTTTCAAAGAATAAGAAGAAAAATATTCTTTAAGAAAATTTGGTCTTGCCAGGTGTGGTGGCACACATCTGTAATTCCAGCAGTCAGGAGGCAGAGGCAGGAGGATTGCTGTGAATTCAAGACCAGCCTGAACTACATAGTGAGACTCTGTCTCAAAGAACCAAAAAAAAAAAAAAAAAGTCTGTTTTATGTGGTCTAGGACTCAAGCTAATACCACCATATAAAATGTGCTTTTGGGAAATTAAATAATATTTAATATTAGTTTTAAGTAGTCATCTACATAGTTTTATTCTATAAACCCTTAAAAGATTCAATTTTCATAACACTATTTTATTGATTTGCATTACAAATTTCTGCATGCACTGCCCTTAGAAAATGCTACAAAGTGTGTCACTGATAATATAGGTGTTTCTGTTATTTTTTTCTCTCTGTTCCTTCGAAACACTTAAATGAGAGACATACAATTCCCTGGAAAAGTAAATTCTTACAGTTGAGGAAGCCGTGGCATCAATTTCAGGGGCAGACGGTTTTGTTTGATTTTTCACAGTCTGGAGAACAGATCCACATCAAACGGCAGAAAGAAGCCCTTTCCCGACTTCCACAGAAGAGAGAGAGGGACTGTACTTGTCTAAGTTGGCTCTCTCAGGACAAGAGATGCGGTATATTTTTTCCCTCGACTGTATAGATTCTCTCCGTAACAGAAATGCGCAGCAGCTGTCACGGGTCTGACAGGCAAGTCCGGAGAGTCTCCCTCCAGCCAGGTTCATCTCCAGCGAAAGAGTTCCTCAGCTGGCAGCAGGAAGGTGGCACTACGACAGCCTCCACTGGCCCCGCGGCAGGGCTTCTAGTGGCTCTTCAGCACGTGCAATGAGGCTGGCCCCACTGAAGGGTTCTACGTGCAAAGTAGGGTCCAAAGAACGTCGAAGAAGAAACAGAATTTGATGGGATGTGAGACTTGCTGTGGCGCCCCCTGTGGTTTTCTAGCGTAGTTGCCGCGTGACTAGGCTATGACTAAGTTCCTTTGGAGTCCGGAAAGGGAATCCGCTTCAGCAACCTCACAGATCATCATATGAGCGGAGGACAGGGCAAGCTTTCATGTGCCGGCCCCTGTGCACAGCATGTTCCATTCATTATCTCATTTAACTTGCTCTATAAAAAGTTACACTATTAACTCCTTTTATAGATGAGCTGGCTGAGCCACTGAGGATTCAAGTAACTTCTTTTAAGATCTCACAGCTGAAGCCTCCATTATGTAAAGGGGTCTATCTGCTTTCAAAGGCCAGGCTGACGCTAACTTCTTTCTAAGGCTTCCTAATGAGTCATCTGAGGATAAGCAGTGAATTGCACCATATATAAAAAAATAAACAAAATACTTAAAAAATTTCCTCTACATCTCTGTGGGGTAAAAGCATATCATCTACTGCATAAAAAGTTCTTCTAAAGCATTTGACCTCATCTGCTTCCCAGAAAATGCAGTCAAGTTATGAACAAGATGAAGTGCTTTTTTCTGTTATTGAATGCAGGAACTGGGGTCAAATTGTACCTGCAGGTATGTGAAATCCAATTACATTTGATTTATTGTTAAATCACTTATGTCAGTGACTGAACCTGTTAGAAAAGAGATTAATTCTGAAGTATTTAAGGATACAGTGCTGAGTTATAAAATGTATCTTCCTTTTGTTTTATTTCTGAAGCTATTTATGCACTTGCTAAAGGAGCAACTCTCTTGTTTCAACTTGGCAATATGGGCAAAGCTGTGATTATTTAGATGCTTATTTTGCTTTAGGAGAGGGCAGTGATTAGGGAGATACTCAACCAGTTCTGGTAGGTAGGTGTCTGGAAGATAAATGCTAGAGTAGTATCTGAATTCTATCCTCAACAAAAAGCTTCTTCTAAAAAAACTAGATATTATCTGACCACTGAGAGTAAAAGATCCCTTTTCTGTTTGGTCTTATGTTTCTAAAATAGTGGTACAGTATTCACAGATGTGTAAATGCTGCATCTTTTCTATGGCATAAGAAACTAAAGATGTAAATGAGTTCTAATGACAGATACCATGAAACAGAAAATATTAAAAGGAAAAGGGGTAAGTAAAGAACAGAAAGAAAAAATTTGCTGGTAAGAAAACAAAGCTTATGTATATGGGGGGAGTGAGGGGAGGCAGGAGAATGGGAAAAAAGAGAATTAAGTCATGTGCACTGGTACCAATTCTCAGTGTTGACTCTGATCATGATGTGTATATAAAATGTACCAACAAAATCAGTTTTAGGAAAAGAAATTGACAGTAGCTCATAAAGCAAGAAAAAAGAAAAAGCAAGCAAAAACATAAATGAAACCCACTATAAATGCAGCAATAGCACAAAGAAAGCCAGAAATTAACTAGGTCAAAGAATTGTTCCTGATTCCTTTCTTCTGGGGATAGATAAAACAGGTCAAAACCATCATTTCACTTATCTGTACATTTATCCCCTGGAGGGAGAGAGGTTGGTAGTAATTCCCATTCACTGAGAGATAAAAAGGAGGAGAAACGAGTACAATGACTTGGCCCACATCGGTTAACTAGTCTGTAAGAGCTCTCCCAAGTACTCTCTGCTACTCACTGTAGGTTCTAGACAGGGCTCCATGCAGTGGTAAGCCACGGACACTGAAGCTTCAGCTTGTCTGTGTGCAGCTGTCTGTGTGGAGTGAAATCAACAATGATAAACATGACACAACCTCAGGATCCCAATAGAAACTCAGGTTATTAATTTTTTAATCTTGAAAGCAGATATTATCTTAAAAGCAGAATCTTTTATGTCTTTCTCCCTCGAGTACTAAAATATTTTTAGGTGATTTTAAAAACATCTGTGGCATGTAGATCATAACAGGAGGAAGACTGCGTACAGGTAGATCTCGTACCCATGAGGTGGAGCTCTACTTGGGTATAGAGTTGGTACTCTGGCTTGATTAAGCAGAACATCAATCCCCGTAATATCCACTAGGCAGAAAGGACAGGGAGAAACTATGCTGTTGGAGGCACAAGGGCCTTTGTACACCTACAGGCAGACACCTGCCGACTGACCTTGACCTGGGGAGTGCCAGCTCTTTCCTTGGGCTCCACAGGCATGCAGGAGGATGTCCTAGCTGTCAGATAAAGCTAAGAGCTTGTTGTATGTACCTAGATCCAAAAGCTGCTTGCTTCACTACTCATTCATTCTTGTATAATATTCCAAGCTTCATCCAAAATAAAAAAGCCCATGTATGAGCTGGCAACTGCTGCTTAAAATTTTCTGTAAAAGGCTTCAAAAAGGAGTTCAGAAACGCATTAGCATTGGAACCTAGAATGTCCTGAATTCCAAAGCTCTCAAAAGAATATCATTATTGCAGTTCGTTTTCACGCATCTTTGCCTTTAAAGTAAACAAAACATTCCCTACCTCGTATTTGTCAGCTTTAAGAGTATCATGTAGTTTTCATTTGAATCATCATAATTATTTCTTTTTGCATTAAAGCATTAAAGTAGCTCTCCTACAATAGCTCTCAGGCTGCACATATGTCACCCAAGGGGGCTTTTTTTTTTTTTTTTTTGAGACAGAGTCTTTGTAGTTCAGGCTGGCCCTGAGCTCACTATGGAGCCCAGGCAAGCCTCAAATTCAGCAATCCTCCTGCCTCTGCCTCCCAAGTGCTGGGATTACAGGCATGAGCCACCATGCCCGGCAGCCAAGGGGGCTTTTTAATAAAGTTCCTAAATGTAATCTGTTTTAGAATTTCTTGTGTGCATTTAAAATGAGATTAAACTGAACAAGTCATTGAAAACAGACAAGCTATTTCTATTCTACCCTCTGTTAGACAGACCATAAGCATTCACAGTTCTGAAGTCAAAACCACTACATTTTATTTTGCACCATTGTGACTTGCTGGAAAATCAGTGATAATTGTTTTTTTTCTTCATCTCCTGTTAAGAAATCTAACAAAATTAATCATTCATTCTCTCTGATTAAAGAAAGTTCTTTTATTTAGACATTATTTTGGAAAGAAGATGTCAGAATATTTAGGCTGACTTCTCATTTGTTCTAATTGCTTTGAACAATAGTTCACAGAATCTTGCTGAAAAACCTTGTCCAATAATGTAAAGTAGTTTTAAAACCGTATTTCAGCTAAGTGAATATTTGCTTATTTGATTTTTCTAGCTTTAAAGTAAAATGGCATGAATAGAAACAAAAACAAGGCCACAGATGTGGGACCAATGGGGACATAAAATCTGAATTGTAGAATTTGATGAGGATACACAGGTTGTTCTCATGGTGATATCTTGGGAGGTGAATGTTTAAGATAAATGTTGACAACTTTTTTTTTCAATGAGCAAGGTTCCTAAGCAAAACTATGAAGTTGGACTCTAGGGGAGGGAGTTTAATACTGTAATTCAATCAGCTTGCAATGAGTTGATCCAATGTATATTTAACCATTCACATAACTGTCACCATACTGCCTAGTAATTACGTATGAATAAGTGGCTTCTGTAATGAGCATTTTGCAATTATTACCAATACAGATTTTTTGTAAGATGTTGCAATTTACAAACCATTTTCAAGTATATTATCCATTTCATCTTTCTCTTTTTTCTTAACAACTTCAGTCTTTCAAGGGTCAGCTCAAGGGAAGGCAGACCGAACACTGTCAAAGTGAAAAGAAACCCAGAGATTCTGAGTACCTTTGGGAAGTGTGTGGTTTAAGAAATACTGAGAAAGACTTGAGAGTCCTATCACCTGGGGTTAAAATATTGGCTCTAGCACAACTTGGTTCTGTGATCTTTCATAGCATCCCAACATTTTCTGAGTCAGCACTTTCTCATCTGTGGAAACAGTGTGAGGGTCAGACTACCAGGGGGGAACAAAGGCCATTTTATCCTGTTATGCTTCCTGTTCATGTCCCTTTCCAGCTGCAGCAAAGATTGGACATATTTTATGAGCAAGCCTACAAAACAACGAAGTCAGAATCAAAAACACTCGCTTTGACATTCCATCACAATTTTTACCCCACAGGAAAGAAAACATTTCTATCTCTCATTCAAAGGTTCTAACTGTTCCTGTTACATGAGCTTTAGAAACCAGGACATAAACAAGTATAAGGAGGTCTAATTTTTCATGACCTAGGGAAGGCCACCCTTTACCTTTTCTAGCAAGACTCATCCATCAAAATAAAGTGAAATAGGATAAAGTAGCTTCTAGATAGAAAAAGAAAAGGGGGAAGAAGGAAGAGAGCCGAGTAAATTTCCACTGCTTCAGCATGATACCATATATACTGAAATAAGGATTTAGCAAGTTATTTGTCTTAGACAGCCAATGTGACACAGGACGTGAGATCATGTATCTTCTTCTACAAATTATTTAGGATTAGATTTTGCCTAGGTTTTTACAAGGTAGGATGCAGTCTAGGTCATCAGTTATGAGGCAGAGGTTTCTATATTACTTAAAAGCAATTCCACATCCACATATCTCCACAATACACACATACACACAACACAACTGATTGGGAAATATGTTCTACATACCCCACTGTCAACAAATGCACACATAAACACAAACACACACACCACCACCACTACCACTATAGCTTATTGGAAATATCCTTCCTCCTAAGTATCTTTCATTACCAGTGTGGAATAATGATATCAGCAATGTCACAAGATTATGACAAAACCAAACTGAAATAATAAAACATTGAATTACCAGCTGCTAAAGGCATGCTGTTAGATAGTATCACCCATAAATTAACATCACCATATGGCCTTCAGATTAACTGTATGTTGGAGTCCTTAGCAATGTGTATAGTTTCTCAGAGCAAAACTGTGCATCCCATTATTGGGAGCTGTAAAAAAGGTCTATTGGTGAAGGTTAATTCATCAAATATGGGTTGATAAATAAATCAAGGTCTATATCTATACACATATATTCATCATTTTACCTTTGCTATTTATATTTGCATATCTTTTACATTTTTTTTATTTTTGTTTTTTGAGACAGGGTCTCACTTTGTAGTTCAGGCTGGCCCTGAGCTCACTATGTATTCCAGGCAAACCTGGAACTCAGCAATCCTCCTGTCTCTGCCTCCCAAGTGCTGGGATGACAGGCGTGAGCCACCACGCCCAGCACTGTGGTATGTGGTATTGATGGCTGGTGGGTGTGAGTCTCCACACCCAGCATTGTATGTAGTTTCCGGGGATCGAACTCAGGACCTTGTGCTTGTGAGGGGGGGCTCCAGAACCACTGAACTAAATCTCTGGAACTACATATTTATAATTTTAATAAGGTCTTTCAGATAAGTTCAGTTAAGAAAGAGCTGTTTTGATGATCCTTCCTCATACAACCCCTGTCTCATGCGACACAAATTTCTATACCTCATCTCAGAGTGTACTCTGTGTGGATTGCTCATGCCCATAATGACTGTTCCCACCTGTTGGAGCCCCTGGGTCATCCTGGAAGTAAGTTGGGTCTCACTTCTTGGGGCTATTGGTCATAGATTCGTTTTCCTTAGCAGACACAGTCTTGACATGTGTTAAAACCGAAACTATTATGACATAATTAACGAGAGTTTTATAACTCTCATTTCACAGCTATTTTCCAACTCCCATCCCACAGATGCCAGAGGATGACTGTATTACAAGAAGGAAAGCAAATAGCTATAGCTAGGCCAACAGGCATGGATTCCTACACAGGTTTCCCTCTCTAATGTGTTTAATTGTTAAGGGAACATCTATTTATGGTGCAGCCAAAGTGCTTGTGCTATAGGCAGATGTTCATTTTCTTGTGTAATGACATGGAAACAAAGAGCAGGGAACAACTGGAGGCAAAAGAAAGTGAAAAATAAAATTGGCTAGTTGAATATAAATTTACAATGCAACAGGTTTCTGAAAATTTTAAGGGAAACAGCCATTTAGTATGATATATGAAGATCCAAAGTATAACCCATCAAATCCCAATCTTCTCTATATTATGTCCCTGATTTAAGAGCGTTTGAGTTGTGAACTTCCACAAATAAGAATGGGACTTATAAACATTGAACATACATAGATGTGAACAAATAGCAAGAGTAGCTCCCGTGTCTGCCGGACACTGTCACCGTCGTGCTGCAGGGGGCTCACCGGCCAGTGTGACAGTGCGCAGTAGCACAGGGCTCAGGAAGAGCCCAGGACATCCGGGAACATGAGGAAAAGCAGCGCCGATGCGGAGGGGATGGGTAGGAAGCACAATGGGAACCAAGGGGGAAATTATTGCGAAGCGGAACTGAGGTCAAAAGGTGGTCGACATCACGCTCACCATCTCCCATCTCCCTTCCATCTCCAGAGAGTAGCCCCCGGCTTGTCAGTTTGCCCCATCCATGCCCTGGGTGCCAGTTGTACTGCACCACCATTTAAGGCTACTATAAAAGGAAAAATACTTCATTTTCAGTATTTTTCTACGTGTCTGTTTTAGGTCCTTTCCATCATATATTTGTGTATAAGAGTCACTTGTCAGACTTACAAACAAATCTGACCTGCGAACGTTCTCCTAGAACAGAACTCATTTCTAAGTCTGGGACTCAATGTATTTTTTCTCACTCCTTATGGGCTACACACATTTGTCAAGCCATGATCTGTGTCCCCCAGAGATAATTCAACTTGTAACTCGAGACATGAAATGAAATAAAGGAATAGTTACATGAAAGCAAACCTGTACGTAGGCAGAGGAAGGGGAGACCTTATTTGTAGAAACCCCAAAATTTTTGAGAACACATTACAATATAAAGGTGGGTAGGAGGCACCCCTGGTGTTTTAACACCCATAGTTAAGAATGAACAATCAGAGTTGTATATAAATAATTACAAACAAAACAGTGTATGATAAATACTTTCCAAGAAGTACAAAGAACAATTAGGGTTTGAAAACAGGCAGCAGACATGAAGTATTTAAGGCAGACTTCAGGGTCCTAGGAGAGGCCACTTCAGGAAATTCACTGGGGAAAAGGTACAAATGTCCCTCATGTCTATTTCCTGCACCCATACTGACCTTCTTTCAGATTTACACTCTACTTGCTCTGGCCAGAAGCTCTGCTTCTGAAACAGCAGAAACAGCCTTTCTTTATCTTCTCCTGTCACTTACCATCAATTTAACCCCTACACATTACTGCTTTCTGAGAAAAGGATTGACTTCCCAAAATGAAGAAATTCTTTTCTTACCAGCACCATGCTGTTTTTATCTTGGTAGCTCTGTAGTGTAATTTCCAGGCTAGGATTGTGATGCTCTCTGCCTTGTCTTGGTTGCTCAGAATTGCCTTTACTATTCTCAGACTCTTCTGGTTCCAAATGAATTCATAATTGTTTTCTCTAATTCTGTGAAATATGTTGGTGGGATTTTAATCAATATTGCATTGTCTATATAATAATTTTGGAAGTAGGGCCACTTTCATTATATTGGCTCTTCCTACCCAAATACAAGGGATATTTTTTTCATTTTCTACTATCCTCTTTGATGTCTTTTCTCAGACTACTGTACTTTTCAATGTATAAGTTTTTTACTTCCTTCATTAGAATGAGTCCTAGGTATTTCAACTTAAAAGTACTATCAGAAAAGATGTTATTTCTCTAATTTCTCTCTCACAGTTTATAGCTCACATAGAGGAAGGCTATTTATTTTTGAGTGTTGACTTTATATCCAGCTACGCTACTGAATCTGGCTATAGTCTTCTATGTAGAGTATCATGTCATCCACAGATAATGATAGTATAACATCTTCCTTTCTATTCCTTATTTCTTTCTCTTGTCTAATTGCTCAGAATGATATTAAATAAGAGTAGCGACAGTGAACATCCTTGTTTTGTCCCTAATTATAGAGTAAAAGCTTTCCATTTTTGTCCATTCTGTATGATGTCAGCTATTGGTTTGTCATAGATGGCTTTTATCAAATTGAAGTAAAGCCCATCTATCATCTATTTCTGTAGGGCTTTTATCATGGATGGGTGCTGGATTTTATCAAATGTTTTATCTGCACCAATTGAGATGATCATGTGGTGTATGGCTTTGGTGCTGTTGATATGGGGCATTATATTTTGATTTGTGTCTGCTGAACCACCATGGCATCACTGGGATGAATTCTACCTAGTCATGGTGCATAATCTTCTTGATGATTTGCTGCATTCTGTTTGCCAGTACCTTACTGAGAATTTCTGCATTGATGTTGATTAGGAAAACTGATCTGTAGTTTTCTTTTTTGGTTAGGTCTTTCTCTGCTTTTGGTATCAAGGTAATACTTACTTCCAGGAATGAATTTAGGAGTATGGCTTTTCTTTTTACTAAAGAGTTTGAAGAGAACTGGTGGTAGATTCTCTAAATTTTTTGAAGAATTTGGTAGTGAAACCATCAGTGGAACATACTAGAAGACAAAGAAACAACACCAAACGACCACTTTGAGAAGTGGGTCAAGTATGTCCATTGAAATAAAGATAGTCTCCTCAATAATTGGTGCTGGAATTGCTTCTTGACCTTTTGGCTAAGATCAAGTGTAATAACTGGTGCTGGAAAATCTGGCTTTCTATATGCAGAAGACTAAAACTAGATCCATGTTTCTCACCATACACCAACTGAAATGAAATGGATCAGAGGACTCAATATTAAAACTAAAACCCTAGATCTGCTAGATAAAACAAAATAGATAGAGCTCTTGAGTACATTGGTATAGGCAAAGACTTTATGAGCAAAAACCCTGTCACTTGGGAAATTGGAAATACTATGGAGAATCAACAGTTGGGATCTTATCCTGTTAAAAAACTTTTGCATAGCAAAGGAAATCACCAACAGAGTAAAGAGACAATCCACAGAGTGATAAAATTCTAGCCAGTAGCCCCTCAGACAAAGAACTTATATCTAGAACAAAGACTTGAAAAAAATCAGATACCCCAGATTTAAAGACTCAGTCCAAAAGTGGGCATCTGAAATGAATCAATACTTCTCAGATGAAGAAGTACACCAACAAATAAATATATGGAAAAATGTTCAACGTCAATGGTCATCTAAGAGACACAAATTAAAACAACACTGAGATACCATCTCACTGCAGAAAGAATGCCTAATATCAAGATATCAGCCAACAAATGCCAGTGGGGATGTGGGGAAAAAGGAAACTTTCTCCGTTGTTATCATGACTGCACATTGATACACTCCTCAAAAAAAACCCTATGATTAGAGGAATATTCCTCCTCTACATATCCTCCCAAAGGAACTAAAAGGATCATACCGCAGCAATATTTGTTTACTCATGTTTATAGTGACACAGTTTATAATATCTAAATCTTGAAAAAAAAAACAAAATGCCCATCAACTGGTGAGTGGGTAAAAAAAAAGGTTGTTGTTCTACACAGTGGAGTACTACTCAGCTATAAAGAAAGGTAAACATGAGACAGTTATAGCTAAATGGATACACTTCAAAGCTATACTCTTAAGTGAACTAAATAGGACACACATGTATAAAAAATCACATTCTCGGGCCGGAGGGTTAGCTCAGTGGTTCCAGCGCCTGCCTCACAAGTGCATGGTCCTGAGTTTGATCCCTGGTAACCACATACAATGCTGGGCGTGGAGACTCACGCCCACCAGCAATCAATACCACATATCACAGTGCCGGGCGTGGCGGCTCACGACTGTCATCCCAGCACTCGGGAGGCAGAGACAGGAGGATTGCTGAGTTCCAGGTTTGCCTGGGCTACATAGTGAGCTCAGGGCCAGCCTGAACTACAAAGTGAGACCCTGTCTCAATAACAAAAAAACAAACAAACAAACAAAATCACATTGTCTCTTTGGTGTAAGAAACTAAAAATGTAAATAAGGACCAAAATGTGTAACAGACAATATGAAATAAGAAAAAGTCATTCAGTAGTAGAGGAGAACAAGGAGGGGAGGAATGAAGAAGGAAGTAAAAAGACAGGAATGAGAAAAAAAGAAGAAAAAATGGAAACTGGGCTTTTGTAAATAAAGTCAGGAAGAAAGGTTGAAGACAGGAGAGGGGAAGAGAAAATCCATCAAGATACATCATGTAGAGGTACAAATTCCCTATGATAAATGTGCTCATGATGTAAGTCTAAACTGTACCAAGAAAATTAAAAATGATTTTAAAAAACAAAATTTAGAAATTCCTTTCTCTCTGTATTTGTAGGTCCTTGAGAAAGGAATACTGCCTCACTTCAGCAGTAGGTAAAGCACACATAGAAGATGCTCAAGAATGGTTAGCCTGGTATCTCAGTGACTGCAGGAAAAAATATAGGCAGAAGCACTGAAGGTTAAGTGGGGAAAAGACACACTTTATAGTTAAAAATTAAAGACAGGAAGGGAGTGATGAGTGATCAGTAGAACTCAAAGCACCACACTTTTTAATGTAACCCCTGAAATTCCCTGAAGTCCTTCCAAATCCTGCCAGTCAGTGCTTCAATGTATTTCTTGCTCCTGTTGTGGAATGACTTATGTTCATCTTGTGCCACAATCAACTACATGATGACAGACAAACATCTCATTCATACTTCTATCCACCACTGCTCAGAGCCTAATGTTCACAGTAGGTTTTTATTCAAAACATGGGGAGAGAGAGAGACAGAGACAGAAGCTAAGAGAGCAAGCAGACTTGTGCAGGAAGACAAGAAGATACTTGAGCAGAGGAGCTGTGCTGTGAGGTGCTGTGGAAAAATCACTTCAATAGGAGTTTACAAGAGAGATTAAGAGAGTGAAAACATCTGTGTCGGTTACCGAGCTCCTGTCTCTCCCATTTAAGCCCATCCTCTGTCTTCTGATACCGATCCAGTAGCTCATCCAGTAAACTCCACACTCCTCCTTCGCCACCTGCACACTGTCCGCATAGGCCAGAAAGAGAAGAGCCCCGGGGCCAAGAGGAGGTAGGAGGAAGAGGGAAGTCACTTCTTCCTGCTCATCCGTCCTTTCTGAAGGTGGAGCCCACGCCTAGCACCTCTACAAGGCAGCCTTTCCAAGAGCTCAGGACCCGCCTCCTCAGTCCTCCGGCACAGCCCAGTTAGGGGTGCCCTGCCTAAAATGCCTGGGATACTCACAGGAGTCCGGTGATGCCCACTCCTCAAGACTAAATCCCGACACTGTGAGTCCCTCCGCTAAGCTCCTGGACTCTAAAACCCACTTTTCCCCTTAAACTACCAGCCTTAAGTATACAGCTATTAGTTCTAAATGGCAGAGTCCTTTATTCAGCATCCACCCCAAACCTGTCTGAATAATTTTCTGTATTAAATCATCTGTGTTAAAATAATTTCTTTAATCTGGATTCTTGGCCACTGATAGACTATTGCTAGTTGGAGACAAGTTAGTTAGCTGATGCAGCAGTTCAAAGGCCTTGAATTCAGAAGATGTTAAAAAAATGAAAAGAACTGAATAGGAACATTAAGTAGTGAGCAATATGCCTCTGTTTTGTATGACATATGTATGCGATTTAATCATCATAGTAGTTCTATAAAGTTCTAATCATTAGGCCCATTTACATGCAGTGAAATTGAACAATAAAAAAGTTAAGTAATTTGCACAAGAGCACCAGAGAGTAAATGGTGAAGGAAGATAAAAGAAATCTGCTTCCATCTAAACAAAAAATCAATACTTTAAGCATATTGGCACATATTTCTCTTACTCAGTTACCTGGCTACAGTGATTACTCAGTGAAATAACAGAAAATCCATAAAAGGCAATGTAACAAAACTAAACAATGGCAGAAGTACAAGGAAAATAAATTCATTTTGACAAGGAAATGTAGAAAACCTCCAGGGATCAGTTGGCCCATAAATATGTAATATACCCTAGGCACTTGAATTCGCAGTTGTTAATTGTTTTCATTTTCTTATTTGTATTTTGAAATACTTTCCTTTCATTTAAAAGGGAAATAAACTACAAGGCACAGCTGAACAGATACAATCTACTACATTTGTATTTACTGAATGAATGAAGCTTAACAACTAAAAACCTAGATTTTCCTCATTCAAGATCTCCTCTTTGGGAGGAATATTCAGTGCTATTAACACTGAAGATTAAATTCTTGAAAATTATTTAGAGCACCTCAAATACATATAGTACAACTTTGTGAAAGACTCTGGTATTTATGTTCATCACTGTTTATATATTCAAATAAAAGATAAGTAAACCTAATGGCTAGAAGCTAAAAAGTCATCATGAACTTGAGGGAAATCTCAGATGCATCTCAAATATTTAAGCATCAGTTGATTATAAAGAATGTTACAGGTTGAAACTTGCCTTTCCAAATTTTATTCATTGTTATCATAAAGATAGAAAAGCTTCCAGAAAACCAAACAGATCTTCTTGGAGTTAAAGCTTGATGCCAGAGAATACTGTATCACCTTGGACAAGTTACTTAACCACCATAATTCCGATTTCTAAAGTTCAGGAACATAATGCCACACTGAAATGCTGAGGAGAATATGTGGAACATGCAAAGAACTCAGTACATTAACTCCCATTTTAGATGAAAAACATGAACTTTGTAAATATATAGGCTGATTAGGTAAGCATTATACTAATCAAATGTGTAATTATACTGCAATTATTATGTTAAAAATGAATACATGGGGGCCGGAGGGTTAGTTCAGTGGTTCCGGTGCCGGCCTCGCAAGCGCAAGGACCTGAGTTCTATCCCCGGTAACCACATATAATGCGGGGCGTGGAGACACGCCCACCAACAATCAACACTGCATACCACAATGCTGGACGTGGTGGCTCATGCCTGTAATCCCAGCACTCGGAAGGCAGAGACAGGAGGATTGCTGAGTTCATGGCGGCTTGCCTGGGCACCATAGTGAGCTCAGGGCCAACCTGAACTACAAAGCGAGACCCTGTCTCAAAAATCCCCCCCGCCAAAAAATGAATACATGGTCATTAGTATTAGCAGCTCTCAAATGTTTATGGGAATTACACATTTGTTTTTATACTTGCCTCTTTATAGCGAAGCAATTGGTCCTCCAAACCAGAGATTCTCCTTACCTTTTTTTTTTTTTTTTGGTGATGCCAGGGATGAAACTCGGGCCCTGTATTTCCAAGGTAGGTGCAGTACCACTGGAGCTAAATCCCCGGCCCTTCTCCTTCCATTTTTGCAACACCGAAAAAGGAGAGGCAGCTGGTGGAGGGTAGTGTTGGAGGTGGAAGAGCCCTGGACTGGGAGCCAGAAGGCCATGACTCCAAACAAGGTACTCTGGCCTTTCTAACTTGGAGATTCTTCAAGGGAAAACAGACATACTGTCAACTTTCCTAGAGGACTTGGGAGAAAGTCAGTAATGTAACACTCAGCAATGTGTGTGAATGTACTTTACAAAATACTTTGTAATCTCTTTTAAAAATTTCTGCTGATATGGTCTTTAATGGGATCAGGTGGTTATGCATCCTGTCTTTCAGAGACAGATGAGGGTAATCCTTCTTTATGAGACATTATATATAAAAAGTAGAGGAGAAACATCTTCCCTACATTGCTGAATTTATAAATCCAGGCACTGAAAATATACTGCTAAGCAAGAAAAAGCTTATTAGGAGCTCTGGCTGAAAGGCTTTCAGAATGGGCATGTTTATTTATTCTGTCCCAGCTCTAGCATAGACACTGTCCATGGGAACACCAGATATTATCCGGCAGAGCAACCAAGACCATGTTTGATTAAAAACTCAGCTTCATATGGGTTGTCAGAGAGGTAGTGCATTGCAAACAGGTACTATAATTCTCAAGCCTAAGACTCACTCTTGGGTTCTAAGGACATATAACTTGCATTATCTCCAAATGAAAATGAAATAAAAGTCAAAAAAATTTAAAACAACTACAAAACTTGAGCACATGTGAGATAGTCTCTTCGCAGGATACTCTCTAACCTTATCCAGTGTATTGCACAGAGAAATAAAAATACTGATTTCAATGACTACACTGGGTTTTGATCTAGGTTCTGCTAGTACAGTGAGGCCTGAAGCCAGTAAACAGCCCTTGCTTTAGCACTGTCATCAGTAGAATAAGGACTGGGATGTGCACTTCCTAGAGCTGTTGCAAAAAGTAAGTGCTACAAGGTACAGAGAAGGCTTAATTCAGTGTCTGACGTCTCTACTCAGTGCAGGCCCCGAGCTGTGACGCCCTGGCTAACGTGTGTCTTCCCAAAGGCAGAAACTGAATGCATGGAAGCTCTTGCTCTTCTGAGGCATCCGACAGGGTTCTTTTGATTACAAGAGCCCTCCCCACCAGGAGCAGGATCGTCATAGACAATACTCATGCCGACCAAGTCACATCGTCTAAGAAGAGAATGCGATGTTTTCCTAGCTAGAAAAGCTGCGCCAAGTGTTCTACCTTGCACAGACCTATAACAGTGACTAAAACAGCCCTCCTGCAAGCCACAGCGAGGAAAAGGGAGTCTCATTTTGGTGGGTACGGGATGGAGAGGCTGCCAAGCTCCTTACCACAGAGAACTCTCAGTGTTCAGAACATTATATTCCTTAAGGGCAACTCAAAGGTTTCCATTAGGTGAGTAAGTTTGGAAAGTTTAAAGAATGGATGCGTCTTTGAAATGGTATTTATTTATCTATTTATTTGGAAAGATACTGTCTTCCCTGTGATGTGTAGCTACTAAACAAACCTTGTGGCAAACAAGCCACACACCCCCACCCCGGGTCCCCGCCCCCGCGCACAGCTAGCTATCCTGAGAAGGAAACTAACATGAAGGAATGCTGATAAGGCAAACTATAAAATGGTGTGTACAATTTGAAGGCATTTCTAAAAGAAAATCTCAAAAGCAATATAGAAGGCTTATCCCAGAAGGACACTATTCTATTTCTAAAAATGAAGTTCTCAGCAGACTGGAGGAGTTCCCTGCGCATCACAAGAACTCTGTTCTGGGCACGAGTGGGATGGTAGTTAGCCCCCAGCTGCGGGGGTAGACGGCCCGATATCCCCTCGCTTCTCCAGGCAGAAGTGCAAGCTGTGTTCTACGATTCAGAGCATCCTGGCTTTTAAAGAAAGGTATGGCAAATGGGAGATGCCTAAGAGCCCATTGATCAAAGCCGCTGTCAAATGAGTAAGTTGCCTACAGGCATATATAAAGAATGGCCACTGCTTACCCAATTCTGGTTGGAGGCATGGTTCCACTTACATCAGAAAGCGACATATATCAAAGTGCCTTTGGGTCTTACTACAAAGTTTGAGCCCTGATATATGAGTGAAATAGATTTTATATCATTTATTAGATTCAACTTAATTATTATATCAGTCAACAATAGATATTTTAATTACAGGTGTTTCTAGTCCAGGTCATGTTTTCAACAACTTCATATTATTAAATATTATGATGTTATATGACATTTACTATGTGAAGTTTTCCTCACTCTCTATCTTTTCTAACTTGTTTTTATAGACTTGCCTTTAGTTTATTTTTATTGTACATTTAACATTTTCCTTGTAAAGAAAGCTCTGATTTGGAACACTGAAATCCAATCACCATTTATACTTTAAAATATTTTGGACTTGGATCTTATTTTAAAATTGATAAATAGTTTGTGACATCTTGAACAGAAATTCAATTTCTAAAACATGTTTCATTTGGTGTTGCTGTTAGAAAAATGCAATGATATCAGACATAATTTTAAATTTAAAATTACTACCACTTCAAGAAAGTAAAATGTATTTATATTTCCTATATTTGTATTAAAATTCAAATGGCTCTGTCATGCTCAATGAGCTGTTAATTATTAAAACAAATTTACAGCAAAGCCTTCTCAGCTAGCAGTAGTCTCTAATCATGGAACTGAAGGAGGAATGTAAGCCGACCACTTTCCAACAAGCAGAGAGGGGGGCATTTCTGACAGTTAAGGGATGCTTTGGGGCAGAAGTCCCTGACAGTTTGCACAGGAGGGCCATGGTATATGAATGGGCTTGTTTGATCCCTTTGTATGGTGACTCATTAGTTGGCCACTGATTGCTATAAAAATTGATAGTGAATATTTAACTCACAAAATCTTGAAACTTCAATCAAATGGTGGTTCCACAAAGAATATATTGCTCACATTTGAAGAAATTTTAAAGAATTTGTTTTAAAACTTGCAAAGTCCTTGACAAAACCACATGGGGGCGGATATATCGTCTTGAAATTCTACTATTGGACAGAAAATCAAATTTTAAAAATATCTTTATGTTCCATAAAGAACAGCTTTCTTTGCGTATTTCCTAACTGCCCCTTAGATGCAGACATTCTAATCTTAACCAGGTTCCAAGACCTAGTGTAAATGGCACCCATTTCTAAAGCCTACTTAACTGTTTCTGTCCTTTGCTAAAATTAATCTCTACTGTGTGGAGACTCAGTTTTTCTTTTTCAAGTGTCTTCGCCAAGCACAGGCTGTAGGTTCTTCCTTAAAACACATAACTTTTCTGAACTTTAACCAATAAAAAATAAAAACACAACAGTTTAAATTCCCTTTTTAGAAAATGAGTCTAATAATAGTGCTTAATAAATTTATTGTGGAAAAAAGGTCTTATTTATAGTAGATGATCAATTTATAGCAACCATTGAATTTAGCTGTTGCCTGTACAACAGCTTATTCACTGTGTTAAGAATTTAAGTAAACGTATAAAATACATTTCAAATGTTACTCACTGCTATAACCCTGTCTTCTAGCCTGGAGGCTTTTCCTATGCTAAGACACTATCTTTACATCTACATATTTAGCCAATTATAATTATTTTGGTAGTAGTTATACATTTCTGTAGAGTGAGAAAAAAGTATCTGAGTTTTGCTATTCACTAAAAATTAATACACAAATGTTAGCCTGTAAGATCAATTTGGGAAGTTTTCATATTTTTTCAGATTTTCATACCCTACTAATTATTAGGCCTTAACTAAATTGACAGGGCTTATGACACAATAACACTTAATAAACATGTGTCAGATGAATACAAATTAGGCCTTTATCTTAAAACATTAAAAAGGCTTTGTTTTTCACCTGAAATAATGTTCAGTTTCTGTATTATCATGTCTGCTACAAATATTTATCAAGTAGAAGTTAATTCAAATTTACATGAAGTTTTTTTTTTTTTTTTTGAGACAGGGTCTCACTTTGTAGTTCAGGCTGGCCCTGAGCTCACTATGTAGCCTGGGCAAGCCTCGAACTCAGCAATCCTCCTGTCTCTGCCTCCCGAGTGCTGGGATTACAGGCGTGAGCCACCACGCCCAGCTACATGAAGTTTTAAACACATTTAGAAGACCTATGGCAGGTCCTACCTAATTTATCAGTTAATCAACAAGGGTCAGTTACATGCCTAGCTGTGCTAAGTTAGTGGCAGGGTGTATTTTAAAGGTTAAGGGTCTAGACCAAGCCGTGACATGTGTTTGCTGCTATACCAAACACACAACACACGGGACCTGCAAAGCCCGTTGCAATAAACTACACTTAAGAAATGTGACCAGCAGTCAGTGTCCAGGAGTCTAAACCCTCAATTCCCAGTGGCAGCAAGAGAACCTGGGAGTCAAGTTCGACTGGTGTTTCTTAGCGGGAGCAGACCCCACCCTCCTCTCAGGGCACATGCGCACAGCCCACCCAGCCCAGCCTGCACCGCTGTGGTAGCAACCACTTCATTCAACTCCCCTGATGCACCTTGACCTATTCCCAATCCTTTGGCCTTTTCCAGGCAGGTAAATATGAATCTCTACTACTCCACTTGACTTAAAAACTACAGTAGTTTCTGAATAAAATATAAATTAATTCTCCACACTTTTCAAGTGGTTGGTGCAAGGCTTTAATTTTTTAAATCAACCTTTCTCAGATGTTTCTGTGTACTTCTCTCCTTTCCCAAAAATGATTAGGTCAGTAGTTATACAAAGCGAGGAGTCTCTCAGATTTTTTCCCCTTTAATTCTCTGAACGTTTCACGACTATTTCGTCTCTCTTGAGCCTAGCCAGAAGCCCTCCTGTGACTCTCACACATACCAAGTTATTAAAAACACCCTTTAGCCAAAATTAAGAAGGGTCAGTGGAACAAGCTCCACGTGGCACTGAAGCAGAGCACAATGATTTCTTTGACTTAGAGTCGCCAAAGACGGTGATGACTCTGGACAGCCCTTTTCCCCTCCTAATCTATTACTGGATAATATTAGACATGAAAGTTTCTCCCTTCAGATTTCCTAATGTCTCTCCATTTTACTGTCACCAAAACATGAGTGAGCTACAGGAACCAAAGCTTATCTCATTCCAAAGCAAACCACCCTCAAAACAAGCTCGGCATTCCACAGGGAGACCAGCGCCTTCTGCAAGGGGAAAGTAAAACTGAAACCTCAGTATAAACCTACAAGGGTTAGACAGTGAGAGGCAGGCAGATGCCCAATTTCCAAACTGCTGCTAATTGAGCCTTATTTGGATTGGAACCTCTGAAAAGAATCAACACATCAGGAAGGGGTCTGGGAACAGGGAGGAGACAGTCCCCGACTGTGACTCGACGGAGAGCGGCCCTGCCACTCATGTCCTGGATAACACAGAGCTTCAGTGTCTGATTGACCGTGCAACAAAAAGTCCATTGTTTGGAAAATGAAGGCACTTTTGCCAGAGTCCCTAGAAACTCTTAAGGCTTCTTACCCCTAAGGGAGACCTGTGTTTAACTGGTTTCAGATTCAACATTTTTAACTTTGTACTTACTATAAAAGAGAGTTGTATTCAAGGATAAAACAGAGTTCTTCATAAGGCTTTACTTTTGCTAAGAAAAACAAGAAGCATTTTGGGTATTTAAATAAGAAGTCAGCAGCTCAGCAAGAGTATATCAAAAGAGAGAAAGCAAATCATTAAATAGATCCATTGACATTTATAGGGATGAGTGTCCCAAGATGTTCATAAATTTCACATTTTTGATACCACTGCAACACTACTGGCCACAGAAGCAGCCATGGTGTAACTTACAAGAGTTGCCATGGATGACACAGAAGTTCATGGAAATAAAAGCTGCATAGACACACAGTAGCTCTGGCTGAGTTTCCAGGGATCACTGACCAAGACACAATTCAAACTCAAGTCACAGCAAAATGATAAATTCCCCCAAACCCTAATCCTTTATAAGGTTTTGTGAAATAGATAAAATCTTGACATTTACTTCATGAAAACAAGGTTTTCTCCTCTTCCTGAGCAGGTAATTGAGTCTACTGCAGTGTAGTTTCATCAACCTTTGAGGGAAGGCAATTTCCTTTGAAGTTTTGACACCCTTTATACCCTTTGCCTATAATTCCAGATGGTGGGTGTAGGAGTAGAAATGTTAGGTTGAGCAGAATGGTAGTACCTAAAGAGGAATGAAGAGTACCAGAAAATGCATGACTCATAGTATTCTCATTTTCTTGAAGTTCTTTTGGGTCGAGGTTTTTCACAAAATTCATTCTTCACTTTCATGTCAATTTAAAAGTCTGTTGAGTTTCTATTACTGCAGAACACAGAGCACATGACTCAAAAGGTACAAAAGCAGCATACGATGTCATTTGGTGGGCTGAAAACACCCACTTGTACCAAGAACAATATACATAAAAAAAGAACTCTATAGGATTTAGAAGGTTGATAGGCAATAGACATAGACTATCGGGTGAGTACACAAAGTCCATGACTCCATTTTCACTTTGATGAATGGCCAAGAACGAGTGGCCAAAGTCTCGAGCAATAAATCTAACAAAAGAAGAAGGATAGATAAGTGCATGCAGCTTTAACAGGCTATTAAGATGTCCATCTTATTGGAGCAAAGGGCCTATTTTAAAACAGGAAGGAAAATCATAGTGGAGTAATAATAATCCTCCACTCTCCTGAAACACCAGCAAAACACTGGAGAATAATATTCACACATTCACATAAACTATAATAACCTTGGTAAAAATAATCCTGCATCTGATTTTTGTTACAGATCTTTTATGTGCCAGGAATTAGCTTAACATGAATCCCCTCTGATTCTTCATTTTGTTTAATGGCTCTGCTCTCTGTCAGCGTAACAAAAACTATAGATTTCTTTTACTCTCAATTCCACATGCAAAACCCCAACCCAATAATTTTTATTTCTGTCTCCAAGATATTCTTTCATCCAGGCATTGCTTCTGCTTTGAATCCAAACCACAATTTCCCATTTTCCCTCCGCCCCTAGTCTTCCTGTATTCAAAGGAACACAACTTTGCCCTTCAGAGATGGAGACAAGTGTGATCAAAGTATATGGTGAATATGGAATTTTAAAACTTGTTCCAGCAAAAGGCACATTGCCATTAATCCCCCCTCACATTGGACACACTTATTTCATTTTCTTGCCATTTCCTGAGGTAGTTTTGGAAGTTCTCTTTCTTGAGCATCTTTAGGAGGATGTTCAAAAATATGGTGACTGCTGCCGCCATGTGTCACCGATGGAAAGGCAGGCTATTGAAACATAAGCAGGGTGATCGCATCTGTCTACTTACCAGGTCTGGCACCAGGTGATTATGGCTCATTCCCAAAGTCAAAACAACCATGAAAGCTCAATATTTTGACTTAGTTGAGGATATAGAAATGACCACAACAACATAACTAACGATGTTTACATAAAACTTCTAGAACTGCTTTAGAAAGTGGGATAAGTATGTGTGAAGAGAGGGGGAGTATTTTGAGGGATTTGATGGTACTATATCTTTCACTGGAACACATTTTAAAAAAATTGAAGTAGCCACTGTATTTGGAGGTCACAATGCACGGCAGTAACTAACATCTATTGTAAACCATGAATACGCTACTCTTAAGTGCTACCTAGATAGAACTGTTTAGTTAAGGCTTTCAGCAGCACTGTTGAAAAAGAAGGCAATTGGAGGAGCCAGAAATTGCAGATCTCCCATAAGGCTCAAGAAATCAGTAGCCAGTAGAGCTAGAATTTTAAATCACATCTATCTCAGAAGCTAAACCTTTTAAAATCACAAGTCTAGTCACAATATTTAATTCAGTGCCTCTTTTAGGCTCATGAAATAAGTCACTTTCTTTTAAAGTACTGGCACTGGGATCAGACTACATGGGTTCAAATATCAACTCCACCATTTACCACCTGTGTAAGTTGAGATATGATCATTACTATCCATATCCCTTGATTCATCATCTATAACAGCATAATAGTAGTTCCCTTGCACAGCATTACTGTAAGAGATAAAGAAGATAACCTGTGTAAAATGTCAGCATACCACAAGCACTTAAGAAGAACTAATGACAAAGTGAATGGTTTGATAGATATATGGAGGGAGGAACATGCATCTTAATATATACCTCTTTAAAAACATGTATCCCTTGTATGAGGACAGCTGTTCTATATCTGTTAGAACTCAAAACTGGGTGCAGTTGTTTTTTTAGGAAAAGCCATGAAAAGTGCCTATTACTACAGCAAAGATAATGGGATGCACACTCATTGTCATAACATACTAATTATGACCAAGTATAACAACCATGAAAATTGATGACAAGCTATTATGTGTAGAAAGCAAGTTTTTTTTAAAAAAAAGGTACCATCCTTAAGCCTATACCACACTGCAGCTTTGTGTGTAGCTTGGACGGTGTACAAGTGACTGAGCAACTATGGCGAGGAACACATTTGTGTCACCTGCATCCTTCATGCTTTACTTTGGCTTTCCTCCTCACTACTTGCCCAAACCCAGAACATAAATTTCTAGAAGTTAATAATTTTCTTTTAAATACACTGTTAAAGTTTCCTATTATTCATCATTTAAGGTGAGCAGAAAGTCATAGACATTAAGATCTAGTAATTCACATATTTTAGAGGGAAAATCAGTACCAAAAAGGTGGTAACAGATGGTGATTTAGCAGTTAAAGAAATACATATGGTGTTAAAATATTTATGTCGATATATATATATATATATATATATATATATATATATTCTCCAACATAAGGTTGAAAATACAAACCCACTAGAAGAAAACAGAGCAAAGATTTCTTGACATTTATTTGAGCAATGATTTTTTGATATGATACCAAATGTATAGAGAAAAAAATAGACAAAATTGTTTCAATCTGAAAAGCATATGCAGATCCAAGTATTCAACATAGTATCAAGGAAAACTATAGAATGGGAGAAAACACTTGCAAGCCATTTATCTTATCAGAGATAAATATCTAGAATACATAAAAATTATATATAAGAATTCATACAAGGCAACAGCTAGACAAAACAACTTAATTAAAATAATTAAAAATCTAATTTAAAATAATTAAAGAATGTAAGCAGAGATTTCTCAGAAGAAGACAAACAACTGGCTCAAGGATATATGAAAAATATCCAACAGCACTGACCCACAGGGAAATGCAAATCAACATCGCAATGAAATACTACTCTTTTGGTGGCAATGAAATATTCCTTTATACCTGTTAGAGTGTCTATTACTAAAATGTAAAAGACACGCGTTGAAGTGGATCTTGGTAATTTAGAATTCTTTCACACTTCTGGTGGACATGTAAATTAGTATAGCTATCACAGAAAACAATGTGGAAACCCTATAAAAATTATAAATACTACTGTGTTATTTTTTAGTAATTTCACTTCTGGGTTTACTTCCAAAATCAGTATGTCAGTGAAATACCTGCATTCTCATATTAATTGAAGCCATTTTTCACAAAATATGTCAAAGTATAGTGAATGAAAGTATGGCATCCATATACAATGGAATAGTATACAGACTTTAAAAAAAAAGAAATCCAGACATCTGTGACAACCAAGATGAACCTAGGCAATATTATGTTAAATACCCCAGACTCAGAAAAAATGAATACCGCATGGTCTTACTTACATGTAAAATTGTCAGTAGTTAAACTCATAGAAGACGAGAGTAGAATGGTAGATATAGAGCCTAGTAGGAAGGGTTTCCAATGAAAACAAAATGGCAATCAAAGGGTGCAAACTTTCATTTATGCAAATGATATGTTCTGGAGAACTATTACACAGCATGAGTACTATGGCATAAGGAATATATTTTGTGTTCTTGAAATATACTAAGAAGGTATATCTTAAGTAATCTAACTACAAAAAGAAAAACTAAGAGAAAATAATCATGTGAAGATATGTTAATAAGCTTGACTGTAGTCAGTATTTCCTAATGTATAAGCACATTAAAGCTTCAAGTTATACACCTTAATTCAATTTTAGTTTTTAATTACACCTCAATAAAATCAACAGGGAGAGAAATGATAGCAAATATGTAACAAACCAAGACATTGTCAGGTTGAGTCTGTTTTGAGCATGGTTATACCCTAGAATTCAGCACACTCCAATCTTCATGTGATTCTGTCAGTTTGAGTAAAAAAGTGCTCAACTAAAGTGGGTCAGCTTAGTTCTGAGGGTGGCTGAAGGGATTTCCTGAAGGCAGAAGCCTCACTCTTAGGTACCTTGTCCCTTGACTAGTACAAAGCTGAAAGGAAGAAGGAAGAATCCCTGGTATTTCTTTGGAGGAGCTCCAGGCTGTGTCTGCAAGTTGGATGTCATCTTCAGCGTCCAGGGCAGAACTACAGGAAGTTCCAGGTCTTCCACTGCATCCTTCAGGTCTCCAGCGCACAGACAGCCCTTTGGCACTGAGGCTACTGTAAGCCAATCTTGTCAAACTGTATATAGGAAGAATTAAATTGATTTCCCTAGTAAGCACTGGCTGATACACTCCAAATGTTCACTAGAGAGATGAGAACAGGAAAAGTGGCTGCAACCACTGAGTAGATTAAGAGGACTTCTAACTTACAGCACAAAATCAAAAGTGTACAGAATAATAAAGGTGTTAAAATATGTATGCCTGCGCGTAGAAATATTAGTATATACAAGGTGCGTGAACACCCACAGGCATGCTTAGAAAAGGAAAATATTTTGCTGTGGACGAAAAATGTAAATGTCCATATGTTTTTTTTTTATACCAGTAGACAAGATCAGTTGGAAGTAACCAGCTTGTTTTAAAAATAGCAGTTGGAGTTATTGACTATTATAGAGAAACAAAATCCTATTGCACTTAAATTAATGAGTTCATTTAAAAAATAAATATGACAACACTGAATAGAGTTCAATTCTGTTGTATGCTTTCAATCACCAAAATTAAAAATGAGGTGAATAGTTCTCTTGGACAAATTACCATGTTAAAAATGCTTTTTCTTTGTTTATTTAAATTCCAAATGTATCTCACTCATCTATACCTCTCGTACCACTACAGGGAAAAAAAAAATCAACTGGGTCTCACTTATCGCTGAGCTTTGGAGAAACCGGGATAAAGAGGGATGAGGCTGAAGGAATTTAACCTTTGAGAGGGCTGGGGATTTAGCTCAAATGGTACCAACCTTGGATGCACAAGGGCCTGAGTTCAATCCCTGGTACCACACACACACACACACACACACACACACACACACACACACACAAACAGAAATTTAACCTTTCAGTGGGATTGTGGACATCTTCCCCTAGCCCGTGAGAGATGTTCCAGCCAGAGAAGATCCAGCTAGAAGTTCAAACTGTTCACAGTGTTTGGGTGAGAGTCAGTAAAAAGGGTTGGGAGCAAAGCCAGCTGTGGTTTTAGATTGTGTTCATTCTTCACCCTTTTACAATAGAAAAGATAACAGAAAACAGAATTTAATAGCTGCCATGTTGTTTCGATGAAACAAACAAAAAAAGAGATTGACTTTAGTAATACTAACCAAAGACACTTCAGCACATAAATGTTTCCACAAATGATCAAGGTGTTTTGGAGTCAAGATTCAGAGAAGCACATAAAGACTATTACATGGATGCTTTGCAAAGGTACTCAAATACTGTCCCAAGAAGCTAAATTTTAGAGGAGCCAAGAAACCAGGGCGAATGGTCAGATCTAAATTAACTTGTATATTAGAATCAAAATACATCTGAACATTTGAGGTATTAAGGATATGAACTACCAAGAATTTATTTGCATAAACACTCTAATGGCCATCTGTTTTATCTATTTAAAATCCATATATGTGATTTTAAAGTATATTTTTTTCTTTTGAGGGAGCTGTCCTTTAATCCCAAATTGAATGTGCTTGATGGGTCAGTTTTAGAGATTTCAGCACATCATGGTAGATCTTCTCATTGGTTGGGGTGAGAGTCCAGACGCAGACACAAGAGTGAGGCTAGAGCCCTGAGATTCGGAAAAGAACTTTGGCTTGACTTTGAAAAGAGAAAGGAATTGTCTCTTTTCCACCAGGTTTATGTGACAAACTGAGGTAACGCCTATAGTTACCTTCCCACTACAGGAAGATAAATGGAGTAAGATGAGCTAAGCGGTAACCAGAGATAGAGAAATCATTTCCTATTGATTATTTTGATTTGATTATTATTCTACTTCATGTCTGAATCCAACGTATCTTTGGGCTTTATAAGTAGAAAACCAATAAATTAATTTTCAACTTAAATCAATATGGGCTGAATTTTCTTACACACATGTGCTGGAGAGTTACCCTCTGAGTGCCAGAAAAAAAAGAAATTCACAAGAAAAACTTTCAGAAAGGACTTACACTGCAGAACACAACATTTTTATGTTTTTCTTTTCTCTTTTCATTCTTTTCTCTTCTTTTCTTTTCTTTTTTCAGTACTAAGGACTGAAACAAGACTTTGCCCTGAGCTAGGGTCTTCTTTTAATTTTAATCTTTGAAGTAGAGTCTTGCTAAATTGCTAGGTTCTCCAGACTAAACTTAAACTTGTGATCCTTCTCCCTGAGGCTTCCAGAAGGCTGAGATTACAGGTGCATCACACTACATGGACCCTTAAGTACATTTCTTTTTTTTTTTGGTTGGTGAGCATGAGTCTCCACACCCAGCATTGTATGTGGTTACTGGGGATCGAACTCAGGACCTTGAGCTTGTAAGGCAGGCACTGGAACCACTGAGCTAACCCTCCGGCCCAAGTACATTTCTTTTAAGTAAGGACTACTAAGTATTTAAAGCAAACATACAGATGTGTAGCACAGCTTACAGCATTTTTGAGTTAGTTTATAAAAATAAGATTATGAAGCCTAGATAGAAAAGATAACACCATGATATTTTATGCTGAATGCAGAATGAGAATTAGAGATACACGTACAATGATTTCTAGAGGAATTACTACAAATGATATGAAGAGGTAAAGCTAGGAATTCAGCATGACCCAAATATATATCAAGAGGATCATGAATAACCATGTTATATTCATAAACTGGAATGCTAGTCAGTACCACAAATAAAAGAAATATGCACCTAACTACATATATTAAAAACATCTTGTTGAGCAAAAGATCTTAGATGCAAAGAAACTCCTCCTTTACGTAGGGAAGGTGACTGCACCATGGGGACACTTCAATGGATCAAACCACTGATAAATACAAATCCAAAAGTGCAGCCGGGAGGTAGGTGTGGTGGAGCTGGGTCGCTAGAGGTATGACTTCAGAGGATATATATTTTTCCTGGGTCATCTCTTCTCTCTCTCTCTCCTTTCTGGCTGCCATCGGGTAAGCTGCTATCCTCCACCATTCTCTTCCACCATGCTGTTCTTCCCTGGAGCTGGTCAACTATGAATCCAGTGAAAACTCTAAGCCAAAGAGAACCTTTTCTCCTCTCAATGCATGTGTCAGGTAATTTGTGCTGTCAATGGGAAAGCTATGATAGCATGTTACATAATTCACTATGTAATTCTTGGATTGGCAAAAAAAAGTACACTGAAAATTAGAAAATGATCGATCAAGATCTGAGAAGGTGCTCCTGCAGATGGACCAGCGACTCTGTTTTGAGAACAATTCTATATTCCCACTTTGAGGCTGGGTATCAGCAATGAGGTGAGGACAAAGAGCTAATATGCTGGATTGCTGTGTTCCACTTCCAGTATTACACACCTACATCCTTAAATCTAAATAACAATCCTGCATGAACAATATGTTTTCTACTAATGTTCAGATGAGAAAACTTATTTCAAAAAGGTTAAATGACTTCCAGTTGTATAGCTATTTAAATATTTAAAATATTCTACCTGGTTCCAAAGTCCCTGTTCTCTCTCTTGCATCATAAGGAAAGAAGAACTGGCAGTTCAAGGTTCACAATAAAGTCAGAATCAGTAGCCAGGAAACCTAGAAAAGTAGTATTTTTTAAACAATTTAAAACCCTATATAAGTTGGCAATTCATCCTTTGGAAGAGAAAGGACAGAACAATCTAGATAGAATAGAATTCAAAAGATGGGAAAAGTTAAAAGATATCTTGTGACTATTAAAGCTTCTCAGTCTGGTACTTGCCCCCAAGAGAGTTTTAGAAACCTGAAATTCTCACATCTTTTGTATAACTCCACCTCCCGTTGGCTAGTGAAAATGCCAAGGCTAACACAATAACAACAGCTGGATGGTGCTGAGGTTGACAATGGGAGTTATTTATCAACCATCAATGTGAAAAAAAATACTTAGGTCCCTGCCTCATGTGGTTTCCAGGGACAATTGCAGCCACCTGTGCCCATCGCTTTCTTTTTAATCCCATGATTTCTGAAGCTGAACAGTAACAGCAATAGGATCACATCACTGGGGTGCAATATGAATGTTCCAGTAGCTAAATCCCCCTAAAGTAGAAAACTAAGCACCAACTGTATATTTATTTCAGATCACTTGATGACAACAAATTCCAGAAGGATGATACCAGTTTCTGATGTTTCAAAAGGTTTCCCATTCAAGGTGTGAATGTGAAAAATAATATCCCCAAAAGAATAAAAGAACATCACACAAATCCAAAGATGAATGAGAGGATGAGAACTTCCTCTCAGAGCCACAGAGAGCTTTCGTGGCCAGTTTGACTGGCCTCAAGCTTGTCAAGACTTCTGCTTCCCAGATGTGGTCAGAGGACAATGCTACATAAATACCTTCTTAGAGGACCTGGTAAAGAATATTCACAATGGGCTGGAGATTTAGCTCAGTGGTTCCAGCGCCTGCCTCGTAAGTGCAAGATCCTGAGTTCGATCCCAGTAACCACATACAATGCTGGGCATGGTGACTCACGCCCACCAGCAATCAATACCACATACCACAGTGCGTGGCATGGTGGCTCATGCCTGTAATCCCAGCACTCAGGAGGCAGAGACAGGAGGATTGCTGAGTTCAAGGCTTGCCTGGGCTACAGAGTGAGCTCAGAGCCAGCCTGAACTACAAAGTGAGACCCTGTCTCAAAAAAAAAAAAAAAAGAATATTCACACACACACACACACACACACACACACAGAGATTAGGATTTGGAAAGTTTTCAGTGCAGCTAAAGAATGTGTATTTTATCACTGGTCATTCAAGAGATGCAGATGAAAACAACACTAAGATTTTATCTCATTCTACAAAGAACAGCTGCTTCTCTTGAAATTAGCTAGTACCAAAT
Organism: Thryonomys swinderianus; assembly: GCA_004025085.1. Taxonomy (NCBI): domain Eukaryota; kingdom Metazoa; phylum Chordata; class Mammalia; order Rodentia; family Thryonomyidae; genus Thryonomys; species Thryonomys swinderianus. Next base: position 40,028 of record PVIC010000587.1, on the reverse strand, counting down.
GCTGGTGAGGCTGTGGGAGGAAAGGAACCTTCTCCACTACTGGTAGGAATGTACAGTGGTACAACCACTATGGAGGTCAGTGTGGAGTTTCCTAAAAAAACTAGGATTAGAGGTCCCATTTGACCCAGGTATTGTCTTGCTAGAAATATACACAAAAGAATTAAAAGAATCATGTCATAGTGACAAATGTGTACCCATGTTCATAGCAGCTCAGTTGGTAATAGCTCAATCTTGGAAAAAACCCATATGTCCATAAACTGGAGACTGGATAAAGAAGATGTGGCTTTTCTATAAAATGGAGTATTACTATGTCTTAAAGAATGATAAGTTTGAGTGATTTATACTCTAATGAACATATCTTCAGGACATACTCACAAGTGAAATAAATAGGGCACAGATGGGAAAATACCATATCTTTTCTCTGGTATGAGAAACTCAAGATGTAAATGAGTTTTAGAAGGTATGATGGATATTATGAAATAGAAAATATTCAAAGGGAAATATGGCAGAGGGGCGAGTAATGAGGGATAAGAAAAAATGTGATGGCAATAAAAAAGGAAACAAAGCTTATGTATTTAGGGGGTGGGGTTGGGATGGGTAGGGGAATGGGAGAAAATGAGAATTAAATCAAATCATATACTCGTACAAATTTTTAATATTGAGTGTGATCATGATGTGTATACATAATTTACCAATAAATATTCCAAAAAAATGTGTGTTTTCCAAATATCCTAAACTTGACTCCTACAGGACTAAAAATGATCACTCTAATGCACTTAGGTCTGCTGAAGAGCGTTAAAGTACAAAGGCTATAAAAGGCATGAAAGGAAAGGGAAGTGGTAACGTGTGTTCTGCCACAGACCACTGAAATTTATGGTGATGGAAGACTCTAGTTCATGGGTCTCCAGCTTCCCTGGGAATTATCAGCAATGACAGGATGATGTGGTACCAAGCGACAGCACTAGGAATGGGAGTCACGGCAGGAATAACAGTGTTTCTACCATGAAGTGATGGCCTCCACTCGCATGGTATCAGATAGTGCGGCTCCCTGACAGGGCTAATACCTGGACAGGAAACACGTGTGGCCAGCAGCGTGGAAGGAAAACAGGAAGCAGCAGCACAGCGGTCAGCCCGGCCGCCTGAACTCACTCAGCATTTATAAAGAAACCTCTCCTGGGTCTCTCATGAAGAAACGCGCCGGTCTACTGCATTCCTTAAAAAAATGTCAAGGGCGGTTACCTCGTGAAAATTTCTCTTGCAGTTCACTGATGCTCATTGTAATCTTGGTCGTCATTTTTGTAGCTTTTCCATTCCAAAAAATGTGTTTCCATTCCAAAAAAATAGGTTTTCTCTATGGTAAGCATATGAATCTACTGTATGCACAGAACACTCTATTAATCAAGGCATAATTGTATGCATCACATATAATGATGTGCATAACACATATGTCTAATAGCACTCTACACATTAGTACTTATGTTAACTTTTAACTAAAACTAGAAACATTTGAACTGCATGAATATACAAGATGGACTGGAGACAAACATTTGAGCTCTGTTCTTTTGTTGTTTCAACCTTTCAGCTTACAGAGCTCATTGTTATCCTAGTCCATGGGAGTGTGTTGAGATGCATAAGCCGTTAAATATTTTGTAGTCAAATATCCTCACAGTCACAGATAAAACAATAATAGAATTCCATTTCTTACTCAGAATCTCCTTGAATTATCATAATGATAAACAACCTTGCATGTTGGGAAAATGATGACTGTAGATTGGGAGAGCCTTCAGAAACTCAGTCCCCTTGAAACTGCACTGCAAATAAACATGCTCTTCATATTAATTTTCAAGTAACAGAACTGTAACAAAATTAGAAGACACATCAATAATGAATCCAAGTGCATAAAAGCAAGCTAGGGTAGTTTCTAAACTTCTCACTGAAGATTCAAGCATGTTGAAACACATTATTCTCTAATGCAAGTATTCTCTCTTTCAGTGTAATAATGAAAATTTAAAATCCACACACAGGAAATAGTAGTTTAGCTTCCTGGTATCGCTCCTGAAGAGTACATCCACCTAATTATATCCAAGTCTAAGAAATAACCTCTGGCAGTGTGACTGGAACTATATTATGATTGAAATTAAAAGGAGCTTATGAAGAATAACAGATCAATGCACTATTTTAATTATTGTGAGTACAAAGTATATGGGATCCAGAATGATCTTCTGGTACACTGTGTAACTTTAATAACGTAGCATCACTTCTTCAGCCACACCAGTCTGACAGTGTACTGAGAGTCAAGAACAGGACAGTTGCGGAAGACAAGCAAGTTACAGGAGGGATGAGCAAAGAGGACAAGAGCGGAGGTCACCGGAGAACTCACGTCCTCTCACTGCTTAGACACATGAGTTGTCTGCTGCAGGGTCGCGTTCCGAGCATCTTCTCTGACACCATATCTAAGACAGCCACCACCACTCTCTCGCCATACCCCTTTCTTTGATTTTTATTAGCACATCTTGGCAGTACATAATGACTATAATTATGAGGAGTTGACAGATGTATTCACACATCTTAATTTTTTTCTTTTTTCAATCTCGACCCTTCCCTTTCCTCTCCTTCCAACTCCGAGTCCCTCTTTCTCTTGCAAAAGCTGTATTTCCATTTTCCCCTTCAATTCTTTTTCAAGTCTCCTTTCTTCCCTTCCCTGCATCTCCTGTTCCCCCAGCCATTTGAAAAAGACCTCCTTGCTTCCTATTTATCTATTTTTTATTTTGCTCATTTTGAGACCATAATATTCAGTGATCACAGGGTTTCTTATGTATGAGAAATGAGAGCTCAAAATAGAAGACAGGAAAGAAGCAGAGAGATTATTACTTGTATTATTTTCTTTGCTCAATTTATAACTATTATTTTGAAATGATATAATTTATATTTTTCTTACCGGCCTAAGCTATATAGGTTAACTTTATTTTGTTACCGCTGTAATTCACAGTAGGTTCTAAGAATGCGAGTTACTTTAAAGAATGAACATAAGGAGGATTTGTTCCAGGCTAGCCCTTTTCTTTAAATTGTGAAATAGGTACATTTTATATACACATCATGATCACACTCAACATTGAGAATTTTACCAGCCTATGACATGACTTAATTCAACCTTTTTAAAAATCTTCATCCTTCCCTTCCCCATGATACATCATTGCTGTATGTGCTACAGTGGAAGAACTTATCTCATTATCTTTAAAGTTGTAGCAGGAACCTGAAATCCCAGCACTTAGGGAGCTGAGGTAGAAGAATCTCTGAAAGTTCAAGGCCCACTTGGGCTACATAGTGAGTTTAAGGACAGCCTGAACTACACAGTGGGAGCTTGTCTCAAAAAAAAAAAAATGTTGCATGGCTTCCAGCATCCACCAAAACTTAGTGACCTGATGCTCATTGTTAGCTCAAACTTTAGAAACAAACTAAAAGCAAATATAGCTAAGAAGGAAGAAAGAATAAAGAAGAAATCAGAGTTTTGCTTTTCAAAGAAAAACAAAATAAGGGGGACAAGAAGCAAATGAAATGGAAAGCAAAAAGGTAGAATGTGGAAAAGGAAGGCAATCCTTTGTGAAAGGTGCTGTCAGGAGAAGCTATGCCCTGTCCACTCCACATTTTCTCTGCCAGCAAACATTTGTTTGGGGAGGTTAAAGATGAGATTCCCTCTGTGCCAGCCCTGCAAACCGTCAGCAGAAAGCCATCTCTGCGCTCAGCCATTCTTCCCAGCACCTGGGTCACCCCTGTCAGTTCTGGAGCCTCGTCCTCTCCTCGGAGTATGTGTGGCCTTCTGTGTCCTGAATGGTGACAGCTGGCCTCACATTCCAGCACAGCTGGCCGGGGCCTGAGCAGTGCAGGAGATGCTGCCTGCACCCCTTCATCTCCATTTGCACCACTAGTGGGGATTTTCCCATCATGCAAGGCAGCACCCTCTCTCCCTTTCTCCCTCCCTCCCCTGTGTGCCCCAGACTCCCACAGCTGCCTCCTCTTCCTCACTCCTCAGCACCTCAGTTCCTGGAGCTTATTGGTCACACCCACTGTGGGGCAGAATCAAGTTACCTCACCCAAGTGGCATCTGCCATCTCTTCTCTGAAGGAAAACATACTCTAGAAGGATCACGTTGCCTCTGCCTGTGGGTGACAAGATGTCTTCCCAGGGAAAAGCCACCCCTCCAAATCTCCTGAACAGAATTTGCAAACCAAAAGCATGAAATTAATACGAATGAGGCTGGGAAATAGGGCCTTCACTTTTCATGGAAAGAATAGAAACGGAAAAGAAAAAGAAAGATAGTTACACACCTAATAAGATATACTATTTAAATTTGGGCTTATTTTGTGCTAGTAACTTTTTAGATTACAGGGAAAACACTTATAGAAAGAACATGTTCAGTTTGAAGTCCACTGTTTTATGCAGTAGAATTTTATGAAAGGTTTAATGAAAAGAACATTAAAAAAAAACCTATTACACCAGACCCACACACAGAACGGAATATTTTTTTCTGTCTCAGAAATTCAACTGCAAAACTACAAAAAGCATAAAACCAAAAAGTCCTTTTAAAAATACCATCTTCTATAAACATGGTCCTGTGGCCTAAACCCTGTGAATGGAAACATACTAAGCCTGTAGTTTAGTTATAAAATTTTTGAGACTGAAGTAAGACCATGATTTGCATTTTTGCTTCCAAGCTGGTAAGAAGAACGTCAGTCTTCAAAAATGCATAAACATAACACTCCGATTTTTTTTTCTTGGAAATGTCTTCAAATTTGTCTCTTAAAAGAAATCACAAAGCACTCACTAATGATATATGGGCTAGAAAGAATTCTTTTGAAATCCAGTCATGAAACACACTGACTTATTTCAAGGGTTAACGAACCAGGGTAACGCAGAGGACAGCTGGACTGTCATCTATGCTCTGGCAACCTTTTGTGTCTTAGTGGTTGCATAAGCTCTCTGAGTCTCAGCTTCTCAGTCAGCAAAGTGTATCTAATAATAGTGTCTCCAGAATGTTCTTGGGGGACTAACCCAACCAGAGCCTGATGCACAACAAATACCCCCTCTTTCTTTTAGGAGTATAAACTTGTCTTTTTTTCTTTTAAAGGTTCTCTGAATTACACTGCAAAATGTGAGTTCATATCCTTTCCACTTGGTTTTGTTTGGTAGCTCTTGATTTAATATGAACAATTTGAAAAATTCTTCCTGTTTATTGTCACCTGGCATAGAAACTGTATAAATATTTTATTTCCAAATCCTTTTTATTATTATATTCCAGTATGACAGTCAAATCTCTTTCTTCATCCCTCAACAATTTTATTTCAGTTCTTGGATTAAATAGTACTGCTTACAGGTACACTATGCTCTAATAAAAATTTCACTTATTTACGTGATTGTTCACAATCAGCTAAATTCAAGTTAAATGTGCAAACATCCCTAAACCTCTATTTTAATGGATTTTAATAATGATAGTGCATTTTTAACTAAATTTGGACAGTACAAGAATGCCTTAACAGCTGGGCATGGCGGCTAAGGCCTGTCATCGCAGCACTTGGCGGCAGAGGCAGGAGGATTGCTGAGTTCGAGGCTGGCCTGGGCAACATAGTGAGCTCAGGGCCGGACTGAGTTACAAAGCGAGACCCTGTCTCAAAAAAAAAAAAAGCCTTAATATAGAGAGTGGCAAGAGAGTTACAAAACACTTTAACTGGTTAGAGTACATTTTCTAAGTAGGGGGATTATTCTCGGCAGAGTTGCATCCTGTTTATGGGTACCATCCAAACCTTCTGCGATTCTCCTTGCCTTTGTGCTAAGGTATCCCCATGGCTCTTCCATCTTTGCCTCCAGTGAGGTGCCCAGCATCAAATCCATTATTCTAAATACTCAGTGGCCTCAAACTACCAATCTCCAACTTACTCATGTCTTGCTGATGGCCACTGACCTCAGTCAAAGCTTAGGAGGAAGACAATTTGATTTCAAATGAAAAATATAGATGTTCAGTACATGTAGGATCTTTGTGAAAGCTTTGTTGATTTCTAACAGTATGACTGCTCACCTAAAGCCAATATAAAATGCAGCTAAAATAACAAAAAATATGGGATTCTTCTATCCTTTATGATGAAAAATAATGGCAAGAAGCTAGACGTCTATTTTCATGATAACAGGTAAGCCTTGCAGAGAATCCATCTCTCCCAAGGGAGTGCTGCTTCTTACAGTTCTGCTTTCTCTGGTTCTTCACCTGTTATGCTGTACATTTTTGTGAATTTTAACGAACAGCTCCTACAGTGGCAACAGTCATGTTGCTGGCAGTTAGGGGTTTTTGTTTGCTTTGAGGTCAGAGAGAGAGAAAATAGAAAAGGAGGCATGAGAAAGATGGTATTTATAATATGGGTCATTTGTACCTAAGTGAACTTTGTTTTCTCCCTTTGCTAATAGGGAAGTGTATTTCTCCTTGCAATTCAGCCTAAGAGAAAATAGCGATAGAAATTCTTGAAAAGTTTAGTCAGTGAAATAAGTATCAGGGGATTTACCTTTTTGTATTTTCTTTAAAAACAATGTACTTTCTACACACAAAAATGTGAATGGAATAAAACTTGTGAAATGTGTAAGCTACTGAGAAATGTTTACCAGAGGAATAGAGAGGAGTACTTTTTTTCTTTTTCTTTTTTTTTAAGATAGGGTTTCACTTTGTAGTTCAGGCTGGCTCTGAGCTCACCTTGTAGCCCAGAGGAGCCTCAAACTCAGCAATCCTGCTACCTCTGCCTCCTGAGTGCTGGGATTACAGGGGTGAGCCACCACACCCAGCAGGAGTTCTTTTTAAGTGTGTAGATCAAAAATATATTGCATTTAAAATATTCTATATTATTGAAGGAGGTTTTCGGCTGAACAGAGTACAAATTTCCGCTGGCTGCATTTGAGATGATTATTATCACCACTGCCCTCAGCTGGACCCTCTTTGCTCTACTCTCTGGACTCTTCTGCGGTTCTTAACAGTTGTTGACTTTACTTGCAGGGCTCAGAAATATAACCAATTCTCACATCACAACTCTTGTTTCTATGGGGTCGGGAGTTGGGAATTGAACCCAAGGCCTCACATGATCGCTTAAGAACATACAGATCCCTGAGTTATAGTTTCATCCCAGCCATCAGACTCTACAAGCACCCTCCACTGCTCCTGTTGCTTCTGTCCCCCAAGGGGCTAATTGCACGTAGCTATACATCCCCCAAAGTCTCCCCAGCATCACACGTGTACAGCTGATAGCCATCTGGATGTGTCTCATAGAATTTCCGGCTTGATCAGGATAAAAATCTTGTTTTCCTCATTAGACCATGTGCTTGTTATATTTTCTACTTTGTTGAATTTAACTTCCATCTATTCCCTCCTCATGGAACTAGAAAACACAGGAACTGCCTCACTGTCTTTCTCTCTCTCTCTGTCAACATCAAAGCATGTGAGGTTTGTGGCCTTCTGTCAGTTTTTATAGGCTTCCAGTTCAAAGTGTTGGCTTTACACCACCTCACGCTCTGCTTAATAACATTTAGAAGAATGGTTCTCAACTAGCTGCACATTAGAAATCATCTGGGGAGATTTTTAAAAATATAATGCCTGAGCTCTGTTCTGAGAAGGGCTGATTTAATTAGAGTGAGACAGGCTTACTCATAAAGAGTGCTTAACCCGTTTCTCAGGTGATCATGATGAGCAGAGGCCCACTGCTTCAGAAGTTAGCCACTTCCCTCAGGAGACAGCCACATGTGTTGCCACAGCGAGACCTTTCACACTCTGGTCTATACCATTTCTGCAGCTAGACCTCTCGCCTCCACTTCCCTCTACCTTTGCCATGGGTGCCTTGAGGGACAGAATAGCAGTCTGTGTAAATTATCATCCATTCTTTGCTTTCTTCCCTTAACGGCTTGGTATATTCTCTTTTTCCTTTCCCTACAGTATTCTTCCTTCATTTCCTTCTCTGAATCTCCATACTTGCCTTTTTACTTAACAAAAAGAAGCCTTTCCTGATACATCCAACCAGACCAGGTAGAAATACCCTTCTTCTATAAAAATGTTGGTCTATTATTTGAGAGTCTTTGTCACTCTGGGTTATTTATAGAAGTCTATATGACTGATTCAGATCCTGTATAGAGACTAAATTTACTTTTCCCAGTTCCTGGCACAGTGGTGTCTTTATATATGTTTCTCAAATGCTGTGTGTGTATTTACAGGTGCATATAAAATTGAATTTTATTCTTTTTTTGAATTTTTAAAAATTGAATTCTTTATTGGTACATTTTATATACACACCATGATCACACTCAACATTGGGAATTTGTTCTAGTATATGACATGAGTTAATTCTCATTTTTACCCATTTCCCTACCCACCCTACAAACATCCATATATATATGTATATATATATATATATATATATATATATATGCTTTCTTTAAGATTTTATTTTTTCTTTCCCTTCATTACTTTCCCCTATCCCTTTCCCTTTGATATTTCCTATTTCACAAAATCTATCATACATTCTAGAACTCATTTACATTTCCAGATTCTCATACCAGAGAAAAGATATGGTATTTACATATCTGTGGCCTATTTATTTCACTTATGAGTGTGTCCTCAAGGTATGTCCATTTGAGTATAAATGAGTCAAATTTACCATTCTTATCAAATTTATCATTCTTTGTAGAGTAATACTCCATTTTGCAAACAAACCCCATCACCACTCCTGCTCAATGCAATAGTGGAAACATTAGCCACAGCAATTAGGCAAGAGAAAGAAATAAAAGGAAGGAAAGGAAGAAATTAAACTGTCATTATTTGCTGATGACATGATACTCTACATAGAAGATCCTAAAAACTCAACCCAAAGACTTCTAAACTTAATTGTCAAATGTAGTTGCATAGATGGATACAAGATCAATGCTTAAAAATCAGTAGCCTTTATATACACAAATAACGGGCTCACTGAGAAAGAAATTGGGGAGTCAAGCCTTTTCACAATAGCATTCAAAAAAATGAAATATCTAGGAATCAAGCTAACAAAGGAGAAGAAAGACCTCTACTCTGAAAACTACAGGGCTCTGAAAAAAGAAGATTGAAGAGGATATCAGAAAATGGAAAGACAACCCTTATTCCTGGGTAGGAAGAACCAACATTGTCAAAATGGCTATAGTCCCACAAACTATTATACAGATTCAATACATTTCCAATTGAAATACCAACACCATAATTCACAGATCTAGAGAAAATAACCCCAAATTCCATCTGGAACCACAAAAGGCCTAGAATAGCAAAAGTAATCTGAAGCAAGATGGACATAGTGGGGGGTATTACAATCCCCAACTTGAAGCTATACCACAAAGTCACTGTGTTAAAAAAAAAAAAAAACCTGCATGGTATTGGAAAAGTAACAGACCTAATGACCAGTGGAATAGATTAGAAGATCCAGAAACAAATCCAGATACACTAAGCCAGCTCATCTTTGACAAAGGAGCCAAACATCATCAATGGAGAAAAGACAGCCTCTTTAACAAATGGTGCTGGAAAAACTGGGCTTTAACCTGCCAAAGACTATAGCTAGACCTATCTCTTTCACCATGTACTAAACTAAAATCAGTGGTTTAGAGACATAAACATTAAAACAGAAACACCAAACCTGCTGGAAAACAGATTACGTAAAACTCTTGGAGACACTGGCTTAGTGAAAGACTTTATGAGCAAAATCTATAGTACAAGAACTAGCAGAAGGAATCAACAAATGGGATCTCATCCTATTAAAAAGTTTCTGCACAGCAAAAGAAACCACTGGCAGAGCTAAAAGAACCAACAGCATGGGAAAAAATCTTTACTACCTGTGTCTCAGACAAAGTGATACTATCTAGTATGTATGGAAGGCTGTAAATAATCAGCCCCCCCACAAAAAATTTAAAGAATTAATTCAAAAATGTGAATCTGAAATGAACAGACACTTTTCAGAGGAAGAAGTAAAAGTAGCCAAGAAGCATATGAAGAAATGCTCAACATTACTGGTCATCCCAGAGATGCAGATGAAAACAATGCTGAGATTTTCATCTTACGCTACAAAAAATGGCTGCTATTGCAAAATTAACTAACAATAAATGCTGGTGAGGCTGTGGGGGAAAATATAACCCATCTCCATTGTTGGTGGGAACACAGATTGGTGCAACCATTGTGGAGATCAGTGTGAAGATTCCTCAGAAAGCTAGGATTAGAGGTCCCATTGACCCTGCTATTTCCCTGCTAGGAATACACATGAAATAATTAAAAGAATCATATCATAATGACATATGTGCACCCATGTTCATAGCAGCTCAGTTTGTGATAGCTAAATCTTGGAAACAACCCAAATGCCATCAACTGGAGACTGGATAAAGAAGATGTGGGGATTTTAAAAGTTTTATTCTTAATTTTAACTTTATTTAGAAGTAAAGGTGTTATCATGTTAGTACATGTACAGTATCTTCACTCATTTTCAAACTCAACTCAGTAGACTTCAGCTCTTACTCCCTGCATTCAATATTATATAACATAAGGAAATACACTGCTAAGTGATATCCAAAGAAATTCCGTAACAGAAAAATTAGAAGTTTTCTAATTCCATTATTTTCATTAAAATAATTTTAAAAGCAACATGTTTTATGACAAATTTTTTGAAGACAGCCTTACCAGTGTACTGAGAACAAAAAGGTGATTTTTTTCACATTTTGGCTTTTGTCTTAAGCTGTGAGCTGCTTGTGACATTAAAATAACAAAAAGTATCAGATGTACATGCTGAAGGTGATAGCAGACAAGCACTGTACAACCTGGAAATAAAATACTCAATGTTGTCTTGACCATACGTCCCTTGGGTGAACAAGGGTGCCACGTCCAACATTTCATCCTTTTCCACTTCTAAGTAACCCCAACTTCCAAGATGTTGACTATAGAATTTTGCTTCTTTTTCACTGTCAGAAAGTCTAAGTCACATAACGACTTGGTCATAGAATTTTAATGTCTTAGGATGACAAATCATGGCGCTACAGAAATAGCAGCAAACCGAGAGCAGCCTACCTCTTGTGGAGAACATCAGGAGCCAGACATTGCCACCCACACAGTGAGGGACACCGCAACCTCTGTGGCATCACAGCTTATGGCAGAAACAACCAGTTGCCCACTAAATGTACCAAGAGGGAGACTATGCTGCCGGTCCCTGTGGACGCAATGCGTTCAGATATGAGTGAGTGTAAGGAGGGACGCCCCTTCCAATCTTGTATAACTTTTCATATAACTTCCCCTATTGTCTTTCTCCCTTTAGGCATATGATATTTTATTTAAAACTCAAAAATGAACCTGAAAAGAAACCTTCTTTATTGGTAGCACAGACGTCAAAACTCATAGAAGCTTAGGGCTTGTGTGTGTTTCCTCATCAGAAAAGGAAAGAGCCGGGACTAAATACAGACCTGACAAGCTCCTCACGCTACATACTTAGGAAACACTGACCCTTGGGGATAGAGTACCTAAACATAAGGTAGGTAATACAGGTATTAAAGGAGGCCAGCGGGGGAGCTGTGGTGTATAAAAGTACACAGCGCTCATCTGATGAGGAAACTCAACTTCCCTTGCCCGGCCAAACACTTTCATGCAAAACTGTGGGCCCCGGATGGCCACCCTCTCCACACATCAGAAGACACAAAAAAAATCTATCTCAGTATGCAGGATTCCCAGTCGTGTAAATGCTGGTGATAGGTTACATGTAGCTAGCTGGCCATCCGGTACATCTTTGGACTGGATTAGGTGGGTGTCCAGTCAGCAGCTTATGATTTTAATTATCATTCGTGCTTGGCTGGATCAGTCAGTGGCAAGAAAGATAACAAGGGCTCCATGCTACACTTTGAAAACTCCAAATGTTAACTCTGAATGGTGAATAAGACTCCAACTCTAGTGAAATGAAGGCAAGGACACTTTTCAATGAGTCAAAAATGATGCAAATTCAGCTCTATTTTTGTGAATGGAAGAACTGAGGAACAACTGTGTGTTTTCTGCCTGACTATTCTAACATACAGGCTCAGTTTGGTATAAGTGCTTTTAGTGTAGACTTGGTGAACCGGGGTTTTAATATAAGTCACGAAAACAATATGTGTCTTAGAATTAGGCCCAGAGCAAAATCAGGGCTTCTGGTTCATGCTCAGATGGATCCTGTTTATCCTCGGTTATCCTTATTAGAAGGGAGGAAAGTCCCTGTGGAGATTCTGGAAACATTTCCATCTAATTAGAATACGGATCACCCACACAGAGGCTGGGCGCGGCCCTCGGAGACTGCCAAAACCCAGGCGCATTTCCTGGCCTATGCTACTCCGCTCCTGCACTCAGCTGGGGAGGAGGCAGGAATCAAGAATATGAAGCACACTATCATCTTCCCTGCTTGCTGCTCACTGCTCTCTTCCCTTTCTATTAATCTGGACTCTAACTACATTTATCCATCACCTTAGAGTAACAAAGAGCCTCTGGTAGCCCAGAGTACTTTGAATAAGTATGCAGAAAAGTAACAGAAATTTATGTTTGCACTTTCCTGATCACATTAGGACATAGATTTTGTCTTTGGAAAAGATTCAATGAAAATAAAAGGCTATCTACATCTGAAAACCCTATTTAATGACTACTGCAGGGATCAGTGTGAAGATGATAGAGCTGATACCCATGTTACTACTAAAATAAGCTAAGTTCACTTTACAAACTAAAAACTTTCCACAAAGTTGTCACAAAGATTTTTTTCTTGTTTGGTTTTTGGTCACACAGATTTTCTGTAAGCAAGCCCAATTTGTCTTTGGACTTAGTTATAGAATTAGAGCTTTGTTTTCAAAGGGAAAACATCAGGTGGAATTAAACACTTGTGGCCAGCAAAGAATTCAAATGATGGCCAGGATTAAAAAAAAAAAAAATCAGGGCTGAAGATTTAGCTCAGTGGTTCCGACGCCTGCCTCCCAAGTGCAAGGCCCTGAGTTCGACCCCGGTAACCACATACAATGCTGGGCATGGTGACTCACGCCCACCAGCCATCAATACTACATACCACAGTGCCGGGCATGGTGGCTCACACTTGTTATCCCAGCACTCAGGAGGCAGAGGCAGGAGGGTTGCTGAGTTGGAGGCTTGGCTGGGCTACATAGTGAGCTGAGGGCCAGCGTGAACTACAAAGCAAGACCCTGTCTCAAAAAAAAAATCATATTCCTTCCTGAATGAGAAAGAATGTGGTATTATTATCTATGTACTTATCTATCTATGTATCTATCTATGTATCTATGTATCTATGTATCTATCTATCTATCTATCTATCTATCTATCTATCTATCTATCTATCTATCTATCTATCTTTCCACCCATCTATCTATGTCTCTTCTCTGTATCACAGGCAATTCTTGAAGTTCAGAGACCCCTACATGATGGCCAAATGAACACAGAAGAGATTCAGGTTCTCAGTGAACACAGACGAGACAGAGGTACTCAGCTCAGCTTCCTCTGGAACTACTTGGGGATCCAGAATGAATTAACGCCTCTAAGTAAAACAATACAGTTAAGAAGGAGGATCTCTGAAATCTTTTCAAATCCATTCATTCTCATTTCTTTGTTTTTAATTGAATTCTTTATTGGTACAATTTATATACACATTCTCATTTCTATGTAATGTAGTTGCTAAATTTTTCTATCTTCTGCTTGAATATTTTACAATGTTCAGCAGAGTTAACATTATTACATTCCACTCTTACTCATAACTTTCTCATCTAGATTCCATGACTTTCCCCTTCAAAACAGACAACTCTTAATTTTCCCAAAATTCCATGACCTCTAGAGAGTAGAGACTTGTGGACACTCATGGTGAACAATGGGATGGAAATACTGGAAACCTACTGGGAAGTTTCTAAATCACAGATAAGTTATCCCAAACTGAGCTTTCTGAATGAGAAACACACACAAATGTGAAAGTCAGACTAAGGATTTAAATATTATATGAATCATCAAGATCTACTGATGATTTCCAAACTTTAACTCCTTATACAATTCAGCCCCAAATTCCTTCAGCTCATCAATTTGATTTTAACAGTTCGAAAATCTAATAAGTCTGATTAACTTTAAAAGGAATCCACACTTTTACTACAGAAAAGCATTTGAAGATTTAAAATGTCAAAAAATATAAGTAATTACCACAATTATCTAGATCCTCCATCAAATTAACCCCACAGATTCCAAAATAAATGATCAAAGCCTTGTTTTCATGAAGATCATTTGCATTTTACAATAAGTATAATAGTTTTGTCATTGATATGGTAACTAATCAACATTGTAACCTCTCCTAAATATTTCAATCATATAATACAAATACATTTTACAAATCCAAATAGCATAATATATCATTCTGTGCAACTAGTCTCCAAGTCAGTAACCAAACTGATAAAATAATTTGAGTGCCAACCATATACACCAAAAAACCCTTGGTCACTTAGTCTGAGCTGCTAGAAGGGTCTGTAGTTAATGGCTGCAGACAGTCAAGATTTTGACCTTGCTCCACTCAAGGTGTGAGCTGCCTGCATGGCTCGCTATGTGTGGTGAAATACAACATGTTGGGAAGCCGTGATACACCATGCATTAAAATACTACATCTAGGGCCGGAGGGTTAGCTCAGTGGTTCCGGCCCCTGCCTCGCAAGCGTAAGGACCTGAGTTCGATCCCCGGTTACCACATATAATGCTGGGCGTGGTGGCTCACGCCTGTAATCCCAGCACTCAGGAGGCAGAGACGGGAGGATTGCTGAGTTTGCGGCGGCTTGCCTGGGCACCATAGTGAGCTCAGGGCCAGCCTGAACTACAAAGCAAGACCCTGTCTCCAAAAAAAAAAAATACTACATCTAAGTTTCAATTGTTCTTCTATCCTTTGCAAGATGGAATTTGATTGCCTCTGCCATAAAACAGAATAAAACATCTGGAATATAAAGTTGTTTGATGGAAATAAATTGCCAAGTATAAGAACAAAGTTTCATATATAAAATTATACATTGCAAAGACATTTAACATAGTAAAATTAAAATTATGTATTATTTGAATCATGCAGTAAAATTTTGATATTTTTATATTATAGCAATTAATCAATATAAGCTAAATTTTAGGAGCATAATAAAAGCATAAGAAAATATAAATTATCCATCATTGACAAAGCCTTCACGAAATTCTACATTATGAGGGGCTGGGGATTTAGCTCAAGTGCTACCGTGCCAACCTTGAATGCACAAGGGTCCGAGTTTGATCCCCGGTACTGCTAAATAAATAAATAAATAAATAAATTTTAAAAATTGTGCATTATGGAGGAATACACTATATGAGCACCAGTGTGAACATCTGTTTGGTAAAGTTATGTAATTATTTATGATCATAATGGTTTTCTCTCTATCTTCAAGAATTTTCCAGGATTTTTATTGTTAAACACAGAATTTTCATTAAAAACAATTAATACTTACTTAGAAACATGGGTAAAAATGAGACATTAAGTTCCATGTGAAGAGTAATAGAAGTAACCTCAATACTACTAGAAAGGTTTTAGAGACATTTGCAATAAGCATCCATTTGGATTCCTCAGTGCCTGTTCTATTATAGTTCTTAGCTGATTTGAATTATTTTTTTATACCTATAACTTAAATCCTCTCACAAGATCTCACTAATATGGGTCTACAAGAAATGTTTTATCTTAGTGTGAGTTAAAGGAGTCATTCAGTACAGAAAACAAAGCAGCACTCAGAAAAATGTCTTGAAAAATCTAGGTTGCATTCTTCAGAACTCGACATGGGACATCAGTGATAAAATCATGGAACCATAGTACGTGTCTATTAAAGTCTCCATTCAACTTTATTTACCATCCTCTTGGGCTGCCTGTAAATATTTTAATGAACAGCAGCCTCTACATTAACTGCTTAGTTGGAAGTGAAAAAAGTTTGCTTTAACTGAAGAGGTAAAAGCTGTTTATTTAAATTTAAAACTTCATTTTTTTTCAAAATTAGATGTAATAATGAAAAATTTAATGATTACTAATTTTGACTCTGTCTTCTTTCAAGAAAAGAGTCCACTAAAGATAACTGACCACCTGCCCTTCACACACACACACACACACACAATAAGATACTCTTTACAGCAATTCTTCCTTTCAGTCTGGATGTCACCTCACCACTCAGCGCTCTGACTTCTTCCATTGTGAAATAGTAAATATTCAAAGGGAAATGGGGTTTAGAGGTAAATAATGAGGAAATTTAAAAAATGATGGTTTAAAAAAAAGAAAAAGCTTGTGTATATAGGAGCAGGGAGTGGTAGGGTGTGTAGGGGAAGGGGAACAATGAGAATTAAATCACGTCATATACTGGTACAAATTCTCAATGTGGAGTGTAATTGTGATGTTATATACAATGTGCCAGTACAATGTAGCAATAAAAAAATTACACGGCAAAGAAATAGTTCAGCAGCCTCCTCAGGGCTGTTGGTGTTCTTTTCAGTCAGTTCTACACAGTGACTTATCTAGAGCTTCAAAAAGTACAACTCCAATGAGTTACTTTGCTTGCCACATTTTAATAGCTCCCCCTCTTCTGCTAAAAAAAAAAAAAATCCATGTCTGGCGATTTAGCTCAGTGGTTCTGGCACCTGCCTAGCAAAGGCAAGGTCCCTGGTTCAATGCCCGGTAACCACATACAACAATGTGGTGGCTCACGTTTGTAATCCCAGCAGCCAGGAGGCAGAGACAGGAGGATTGCTGAGTTTGAGGCTTGCCTGCGCTACATAGTAAGCTCAGAACAAGCTGTGAGACCCTATCTCAAAACAAAATGAAACAAAACAAAACTTCAGAGAAAGACAGATGAGGCCCTCTAGATCTGACCTACATTTCTTGGTTTACAAGAATGGTCAAAAGAGTGAATATGTTTTAAAAACAATTTATTACAATAAAAGATATTTTGCCATCAAACCCATTAATGCAGTTAGTTGCACTGTCGTGGCTTCCTCAATATTCTCTACTTTTTCAAAAAGATCACCTTTCCTGGTCATTTGGACAAAGGCCAGAAATTAAGTGGTCCCAGATCTAGGGAAATGAGGACACACCGTAACGGTATTACATGCTTGCCTTTCCAGGGGACGGCCCTCGACGGCAGCATTCTCCATAGCTTTGATCATCACCTCATAAAGACTCTAATGAAAGAGAACTTCCAGAACTGCTTCCAAAAGTGGCAAGAATAATGGGATAAGTATGTTAGAAGGAAGGGCAAGTATTTTGAAGGGAATTCATAGCAATATGTCTTACTATACTAAGTTTTAAAAATTTAAACCTATGGTATATTTTGAGCACCCATTATATCTTCTACTAGTCATCTACAGCTGCACATTAAGAATCACTAGAGAGCCTGGTAGGTCTTGTGGCTTATGTCCAGATGCCCCCCAAAGCCTTATAAACTCACAGGTGGGGATGTTCCAGTGGTGGCTGGATCCAGTGTGATCCAGTGTGACTCTGGGGTTCGCTCAAGGTGCAATGCTAGGATCAAGGGCACTAGGATTAAGAATGTGAGTGCTGCCAGGCGTGGTGGTGCACGCCTGTAATCCCAGCACTCGGGAGGCAGAGACAGGAGGATTGCTGAGTTCAAGGCTTGCCTGGACTACATAGTGAGCTCAGGGCCAGCCTGAACTGCAAAGCAAGACCCTGTCTCAAAAAAAAAAAAAAAGATTGTGAGTGCTGCTCATTCTGCAGAGCCTGAATAAGAAATAGGAAGAAATGTTCAAAGGGAAATAGGAAATGGGAGTAGTGGAAAGTAAAGATGGTGAAGAAAAATTTGATGGTAAAAATTAAAAGATGGAAGCAAAGCTTTTATACATAAGGGTATGGGCATAGTTGGGAAGGTAGAGGAATAGGAAAAAAAATGAGAATGAAGATATACCATGTACAGGCACAAATTTATAATGTTGAATGTGAGCATAACATACATCTAAAACGTACCAAGGAACCCACTAATGGGAAAAAGGGGGGATGGAATGACCTTCAGTTGACCCTTGGTGCTTTGCTACCCTCTGTCTGTCATGAACTGTTTCTCCTCTGTGGCAACCTCTACCATGTGCCACGCTCACTGAGCCAGCTAATCATGGGTTAAAACTTCTGAAAACTGTGAGTGAAATAAACCTTTCCTCCTTTATCTTTGGACACCAGGTATTTTGTTTCAGCAATGAGAAAAGTCACTAAAACAGCAGAGAGAAAAGTTGCTGGCCCACACTGATTTCGAGCCAGAAACTATAGAGTTGGAATTCAGAAAGCTGTGCTTCTAACCAGCTAGATGATTCTGATATGTACAGAAGTTCAAGTAAAAACCAGTTTACCAAACTGTCAGTCCTGAAAAACACTTTACAGTTTCTCAAATTTGTACTATTGCTATTCTCTGCCTACAGGTAGCCTATCACTCCTATTTCTGGGTGGAAAAAAAAATATTTATCCTCTCAGGCCAAATTTAATAGCAACTGTAATGCTTTCAGTTTCTTCAACCAGAAGTCACCTCACAATTCTTTGAAAAGCAATGGTACACATCTTCCCTGGAAAGCTACAATTTTCAACTGAAATATTGTCAACAGAAATATGTATATGTTTCCTGTCCCCACCACTGGAGTACAGGGCCACATGGTTGACAGCCTTACAGAAGAGGCACTCCACAGAACATTGGCAGACAACTAGATGACTTTAGCTTTTCCAGAGTGAGGAAAATACATAGGACCTCCTCTTACATCCGAATTTCATATTAACAAGAAATAATATTTAGTAAAGTATGATTAAATATTACTTGAGATGTACTGTATTATAAGTATCTTGTTCACCAACCCTATAAATATTGTTCATAAGTTACTTGTTTTTACTAGTGTTAAACTTCCTGCCATTTCTTTCTCTAAGTATAACTAAGAAAACAAAACAAGCTTATATATCTGAGTAAATGTTCTCCTTTAAAAAAATCACTTTGGAAATTCATATACTTTTTACTAATATTACTGTCACCCAAAACATTTGAAATGCTTTTTTTTAGTTGTATGAATAACTTTCCTACTCGTTATAGAAGAAAATCAACCTCATTATCTGAAACCCATGTGCATAAAATATATAAACCATAAAATATCTGTTTTTTATAGCTTACCTTAATTTTCAGCACTTTCTACTGACATCTAGTTCCATTTCACTCTTTTTGAGATCAAACTTATCTTGAAGGGTTTAATACTTACCACTATTGAAAATAATTTTTAAATGTACTAATAGCTTAAAAGGGCAATTTCCAAATAAATGCAAAACTGTGCCAGAAAGCCCTCAGGATTAAATATATAAGCTTGCCAGGTGTTACTATGAAGCAGATATTTAAAGAATGGTGTCAAATCTGGTTCTTTTTTTATATTTTAGAAAGTCATATTTCCTTACAGTTATTCTTTACACTTAGTGAATTACTCAGGCCATCAAACAGTAACTTCTAACAGAACAAACACAAACCATGATGTCCTCTCAGAGTTCCACAGACAGCAAAATAAAAGTTGCACAGCAGAATCAATTCACACGTTCTCCATCTGCCACAGAATATTATAATGCAAATGTGGTATCAGTATATGTTCCAAGTTCGCATAGCACATTTCATTTAATATATGCACACACTACTCTTTATGGCTTAAGTCTTTTCTTCAAAATTGAAATACCCTGAACAGAAGATTTTCTGCTTTCTGAAGAAAAGCTCACATAGGATAGAGTACATAAAATATGAAATGAGAGAAGACTCAATTTATAATTAGCAATTATAGCCTCTTATTTTCCATCTTTTTTTCCCAGTTTTTTTTTTTTTTTTTTTTGAGACAGGGTCTTGCTTTGTAGTTCAGGCTGGCCCTAAACTCACTATGTAGCCCCAGGCAAGCCTGTAACTCCAGGCTATCCTCCAACCTCTGCCACCTAAGTGCTGGGATTACAGGCATGAGCCACCACACCAGGCACTGTGGTATGTCGTACTGGGGATCGAAATTGGAACCTTGCGCTCACCAGTCACATACCAGAACCACTGAGCTAAATCCCTGGCCCCTATTTTCTATCTTGTTACAGTTAAAATTCCTGGATCATGCTCAATTAACATTTTGGATACAACCTTCAAATATACAGATGGAGAATTTACTTGTGTTCTTGAAGCTAGTTCAAAGCCATCTGGCACATTATTGTTCCTCCTTCCTAGCCTCACACCAAAGAAAAGAGGAGATGGAAGGACGGTGTCAGCCACTGAAAATTTTCCTCTTCATTCCTCAAAAAGAAAATCAGTCAATGTGGCAACTGCAGTGGAGGTTACATGAAAATAAGTTTGAGCTTTATGGAATTTGTAATACAGAAACTGATTGTAAAAGGAAATTTCCATATCAATGTTGAGTTCTTCTGGCCTTTTCAAACCCACTGATCCAACTGATAATATACTACATTCTTTGAGAATAATCCCAAAGAGATGTGACACTCTTAATAGGCAATTTTCACAGCTAATACTTTAACCACTGCAGCATTATTTATTTTTTCTCTTTCAACTCTGTTATTGTAATGGGTTGTTATCTTACTGATTTTACCAGTGCTGGCATTTCTTCTTTCATAAATCAATAGGAAGTATAAAAATATAACTCCCTTTCCTGTATTAACTGGCTATATTAAGGACATAATCACCAATCTACTTTTTCACGAAAGCCACAAGCACACACACTTTTAGATAAAATAGTTTACTTGAACAGCACAAGTACATCCAGACAGCAACATTTTATCCTTCCTTTCAGTTTCCCACAATGATAAAAGTAATTCCAAAAGCACCATTTTCTCAAAGGCTTTCACCTGACATTAAAGACAGGGTTAATTAGGGCAGCATCTGACAGACCGGGACATCCAAGATAAAGTTCCACCGCTGAGGCAGAAAGAGCTGTCATTAACGAGTACAGTTTGGCCAGACACGTGGGACTCAGAAACCAGGAAAAAAAAAAAAAAAAAAAAGAAACCTAGACAAGCAATCACTGGTATTAAGGTTTCCAAGATCAAACAGGAGACACTGAAAGCAACTAAAAATTGAAGAAGAAGCCATGAAGATTAAGGAAGCAACAGTGTCAGCATTGGTGAAGTCTGTTAAATGCCAGAGCGATTTGGAGGAATTGAGGCCGGATATTAAACCATAACCGAGTTTACCCATGCAGCACCCAACCCGCCAGACATTTTCAGTGTGCTTTTAGGAGCAATTAAATAGGCTGAAAAAAAAAAGGCTAAATATAAGACCCAGATTTTGTCTCTGAGAGAGAAAAGGAATTCTTGTAAACAGAACTAGATTAGAAACAAAATTAGGATCACAAATGTGGACTTTATGATCTATCAAAGCATTACTTTTTATTTCAAAAAAGGAGAATTAAATGGACCAACGTATGAAAAATAGATTCTGGAGCACACAACCCGAAGAGTATGCCACTTGTAATAAATATCAGAAGATCGGCACGTAACACATCCAAGAAGAGCTCAGCAAACCCCATCTGATAAAGGTGTCTCAGAGTGTCATACTTAAACCGTGAATATGCAGATCGGTGACTCTCATATCACATGTGGCTCATACATCAGGCTTTTGGCCTTCAGATTACTTTTTCTTAAATTGAATTATTTATCGGTACATTTTATATACAGCTCACAATCACACTCAGCATTGGGGAATTTGTACCAGTATATGACACAAGTTAATTCTCATTTTTACCCATATCCCTACCCACCCACAATCCCCCACCCCTTATATACATGCTCTTTCTTTTTCTTTCAGAATATTTATTCTTTCCCCTCATTACATTCCCCCACATTCCCTTTGAATATTTCCTATTTTACAAAATCTATCCTACATCCTAGAACTCATTCACATTTACAGGTTCTCATACCACGGAAAAGATACAGAATTTACATATCTGTGACCTATTTATTTCACTTATTAGTGTGTCCTCAAGGTGTGTCCATTTGCACATAAATGAATGAAACTTGTCACTCATTATGGCAGGGTAATACTCCTTTTTAATATGAGAAGAATTTAGAAAGAGCAGTATATTTCACATTCATAGTATTTTAAAATAATTTATATTTTATTTAAAATGAAATGGAAAGACCTGATGACCCTTGCTTTGGAGCTCCATGGACTAGCGCTTTGCTGATGTTGAACAGCTGCCCAGCTCTGCAGACAGGAGGGGCACCTGCCACTGTCCTAAGTGTCTCCCCGTGCACCCCTGCTGAGCTGTGGAGGTTTAAGCTTGTGATCACTGCTCCAGAGAACGGTGAGAAGAGAAAGAAATATGAGAGTCATTGCACTTCACATAGGAAGTGACCAAACTCTGGGTGCTTTTAGGTTATACTAAAATGATCTTTGCACTTGACCAAAAACAAAGAAAACAAAACTTGATCTTGTCCCAGGAGCAGTAAAACTAGACAGCAGTAAACCTAGACAATAAACCAAGAAAATACTGACAATAGTCATGTAATAGGGAATTTTTCTTGGTTATACAAACTTGAGTTTTGTATCAACAGACATACCATTTACAATTGAAACTGTTATAGGTCTATCAGATACTATCTGAAATTTCAAATAGTTGACTCTTAGAAAAGTAAATATAGTAAATAAATGTATATATTTCCTAGCAATTAATATACCTCAAGTAGAAGTAATCTAAGGAAATATAGATATATGATTTCAAGCCCAAGAATTATCTCAAAACACAGTAGTATTGGGGCTGAGCTCAGTGGTTCCAGCATCTGCCTGATAAGCACAAGGTCCTGAGTTCAATCTCTGGTTCCATATATCATAATGCTGGGTGTGGTGGCTCAGACCTGTAATCCCAACTCTCAGGAGGCAGAGGCAGGAGGACCGCTGAGTTCAAGGCTTGTCTGGGTTACATAGTGAGCTCAGGGCCTGCCAGAACTGCAAAGCAAGACCCTTTCTCAAAATGCTAACAAAAAAAACCCACAAACAAACAAAACACAGTAGTATTATGATCTAACTTTTCTATATTTAAAGTATTGAATCATAAAAAAAAGTTCTAAATTTTTCTCTGTGAAATACAATGATCCATTGATGGCATTATTAAAAGTTTGGGTAAGGAAGAAATATGTCAAAATAAAAGCCTGCTTAGTTATTTTGAAATGCTATTCATTGTATTTAATTTAATTATCTTCTGGAAATTCAAAACACAAATACTTTATCATTTCTCTTCAAAAAAGCTTGGGCAATGTTCCAGTCCCTTGGAAACTTGCTGAGGAACATTTGCCATATTGCACTTCTATATGCCAGTTTAAATTATGACATATTTTGCAAACTGCAGAGTCTTAAAGTAAGAAAGCACAGTCTTATCAAGTATCAAACAGACACAAAGCATTCTTGTCTTATGAAGTATGGTAGTTTCTGGGATTCACTTTCTATATATTCTTCTTTAGAGAAGAAGTAGAATTAGTTTTTGATGCCTAAGCCTTATCTAAGCTGTTTAAATTTTTATAACTCACTGGAAACCCAAAGTTGTCAATCCTTGTACAGATGGGTACAGTCACCTCACGCTGATCCTGAACTTGGTATTTGCTATTAATCCTAAATCATCTGCATGAACAGAACTGACTTATGAAGTTGCAACTTTGGAAGGTTGCCATTACCTGCAGAAATGGGTATTTCAGCAGAAAACTGGAGCAAACTGCATGTCAGCACATGCATCTTTGCAGGAGAAACTTAGCACTTGCTGTATTTCCCAGTCATTATTCCTATTCCGGAAACATCCTATGTGCATAATACGCTCAGATTATTACATAGTCCCCAGAGAAACTATTGCTATAACCCAGGAGGGCAAGAAGAATTTTAAAAATTAGAATGTAGTGTAAAAAATATATCATCCAGGAAAATAAAAACACACATGGAGACAATTCTCTGAAGGGAGAATATGGAGCTGAAGATGCGGCCTCTTCGGACAGCACTTGCCCAGCTCATATGAGGCCCTGGGTTTAATGCCTGGTACAGAGCAACAGGGCAATAGTGTGTGTGTGTGTGTGTGTGTGTGTGTGTGTGTGTGTGTGTGTGTGTGTATGCATGCGCACGCGTGCGTGTGTGTGACAGAGCGACAGACAGAAAGACAGAGACAGAGACAGAGACGGGGGGAATTGACTGATAACTGGACGGAAAGCCAGAATTATAACTTTGGCATACAAAGTCCTTCGTGGCGGTGCTTATTGATTCTAATATCTGAAGATCAAGGCACTAAGTCAGAATAACAGCATGATAATAACAACACGATGCTTCTTCTCCCTGGGGTACGTTCCCTTCGCAGTCTTTGGGGCGCGTGTCTAAGCGAAGCATGGACGCTCCATGGAGCCGAGAGCAGCGGCGCGGACGGCAGCGTCACGTGCAGTGGGCAGCAGCCCCGTCCTCGGAAAGGGGAGCCCTGCAGGGGTCCCGCCACGGTCTGCCTCACCCCGTGGCTCCGTAACGCCCACACATCCAGACGGGGATCCTACCACCCCACACAGTCACTGGAGGGGCGAGGGGCACGAGATAACGAACACAAATCGCTCGGCAGAGCCTGTAGCACCTGGGAAAGCCACAGGAAATGAAAATCACTGTTACTGCTATGAGAATTTTCAAGAAGAAAATACGTCTTTGCGATGTATCTGCTAACTGATCCTCTGGAAGAGAAATGGCGTGAGCCTCACTTCATTCCCACGAAGGCTCTAGGTGAGCAGTGATGGTTGTATGTGCGTGAATGGAGGAAGGGACATTGTATGCCCATGTAAGTGTCTGCATGTAGCATGTACACATATACAGCAACGTAGAGATGCTTATTAGAGCTCAGGCTCTGCATGTTATACAAAATAAATGTACCTCACAAAATAAATCAGAGACAAGCACATGAAATCACTGAGAGCACAGAGATAATTCAAAAGAGTAAAACAACAGCTAAATGTAACATTCAAGTAAAGGAATAGGGACCTGACCAGCATCAAGGGAACTAACTTTTGGCATGCAAGGCACATTTCCTCGAGAGGAATAAGATCTCAAAACAGTGAGCGCCCACACAGAGCCGTGCGCCAGTTGCTGGCATTTGCCTGGGGACACACTTATGCTAATGATCTTGTGGGGCATTAATGACAGCAACATATGGTTGCAGTCTGCGGGACAAGCGGCCTTTGAGCTCTGAGGAGTGAAGAACATTCTCTGACCGCATGAGGCCCCATGGACCCCCGAGACACATGCGCTGGCCCGTCCTCGCTGCCTCTGCCATGGAGGGCTCTTCACCTCACAGGGCAGGAGGAGACAAAATACAGCTCGGAAGGGGAGATCAGAGCCACAGTGCAGCAGGGTCTGCTTTTCCTGGCCTGGAATTAGGCAGTGAGTATAGAGACCTTAGAATATATAAAGAAATTGAAGAATTAAGTCAGTAGTTACTTCCGTTTGTTCATACTCCTCTCTTTCTTTTAAAAACTTCTTTAAACCCCCAAACTATAAAACTCATCACCCAAATTACTTACTTAAGGTACTCTTTCTTCTTAAAATGTCTAAATTTTGGGGGTGGAGATTTAGCTCAGTGGTTCTGGGGACTGCCTAGCAAGGACCAGATCCCTGGTTTGATCCTCGGTAACCACATACAACGATACTGGGTGTGGTGACTCACGCCCACCAGCAATCAGTACCACATAGCACAATGCCAAGCATGGTGGCACACGCCTGTCATCCCAGCACTCAGGAGGCATAGGCAGGAGGATTGCTGTGAGTTTGAGGCTTGCCTGGGCTACACAGTCAGCTCAGGGCCAGCCTGAACTACAAAGCAAGACTCTGTAAAAAAAAAAAAAAAAAAGTCTGAGCTTTGAATCTGGGGATGAACAATCTGAGAATGATAGAAATAGCTATTTCACCGCAGCCTCTGGACTTCTGAACGTCTTGCTGTACTCCTAAATTACTGAGAAGAGCCACACAGCAGGGATGGACACATTGTTAGGTGTCATCCAGGGAAATATGCCACTTTGGGGCCAAGTCTCCAGTAGCCAGACACAGGTCACATATCAAGAAATGGGCCTGATTGACTCCTGCCTGCGCTTCATAATCAAGGCTCAGCTCTCCCTGCTGATTCATTTACTTTGCCTTGCTTGACCTGGAAATAGGAGTATTTTCGGAGCTCACCTTCAATTGTTAGTCTTTTCCCATAATTCTGACAGAGGACAGGTATTATAGTTACTGCAGGTAGAAAAACAAAAACCCTGGCTTTCTTTAAACCGATTATGATCTTTATCCTTGTTTAGGTTGTACGTATTTTTTGGGGGGGAACGCAGCAACCTCTGATTCTAAATCTGGTTTGGTTAATCAGAATCACAGTGATTCTGGATGGTGGGATATTTCCAGCTTTTTTCAGGCAGAGTGAATCCTTATATTTATTCAAGATTTGGTAAAAAGAGGAGCTTTCCCCCCCCCCCTGTGGGGGTGGCTAAAGGCATAAAATGTGCCAGAAAAAAATCAGAGACCTAATCTGAGGGGAAAAAAAATTAACACAAAACAAACCAGAGTTGATAGTTACAAATCTGTAACTATGAAAACATATCGATCCTGTCATACCTAAAAGCAGCCACATCCCCAAATTACCCAGTTACATGGCCTGATACACTATCTTTAAATCAGTTTCTGGTGATTTCCAACCCAAATTATTCTGCCCAAATTTTTATCTTCATTCAATAAGTATGTATGGAGCTATGTATGTGTCAGGCGTTTGGTTAAGAGGTGGAAACCTCTGACCTCTACAGGATTCTGCCACTCGCCAGCAGCGACAGTCATTCTCATCCACAGCATCAGCTTTGCTAAATCTGAAAGTCATTTGCACATACATCTCCAGCAGCCTCATAGCTCTGTGCACCCCACTGATTCTGAAATCCCAAACCAGCCACAGAACACAAAACTAGTCACTTTCTCTAGAGATATTCAAGTGTGTAAGAAATAATCTTCTAATATATATATATATACACACACACATGCACACACATATATACTATATATACATATACACACATATATATATACATATACATACATACATATATATGTGTGTGTGTATATATATATATATATATATATATATATATATATATATATATATATATATATATATAAAATGATCCCTCTGGAATTTGTGAATGATTCCATCACTTTTCAGGCTAAACATCTAGGAATTTTGCTTTGGCTATCCTAGACACTGCATTGAATCAGTTACCTTGTCATGAATTAATTCTTCAAAATTTATCTTCATTTACCCTTCACACCAATTCCTTGCCCTTTCTGAATTTTTATTTAGATGTGAGCTGCCTGACTACCTTTTCCCCCTTGAGCTCCATTCTACAGATGATTCTCATTTTAATCTTTATAAATATTGATTCCTTTATGTCAAAATCTCGCCCTGAAAACTTCGTGACCTGCTCCAACAGCCCAGGGTCTCAGCCCACACTGCTTTCTCCCCACCATCTTCCTGACTTCCTGGCTCAGCCACATCCCCTTTTCATCCCTAATGATAAAATGCCTGCAGCTAAGTGGCCTCTACGCTACTCCTAAAGGGTCCCTCAGTTTTAAGCCCTCAGTTTACCTTCCGGCGCTGAGCTCCCTGCAGTCCTGCGTCTCGGTTCTCCTCGGCTGTCTGTGGTTCACACTCCTGTGTGTGGTCCCCCAAACCACAGAGCACCGAACTTTCCTGGCCCGCAGCGTTCGCCTACACACGACAGGGGCTCTCTCACTCTCTCCTGTGCACCCTTCCTACAGTACCACTTCGGTACATGAGACCAGGTCTCCATGTCACTTAGAAATATAGTAGCAGATGTGCTCTTATCGGGACACATAATAACACATAAACATAGTTCATGATTATGAGATTTTACAACATCAGGATTTCTCATTCTTCTGTTGTGTGCCAGATTATACATACAAAAATTAGATTATAAATAAAAATATACATTCTTACCAAGTAAAAAAATGTCAGTACTTCTGATGTCGTGTTTTTAAATACAAAGGTCAATCTACAATCAACTAATCATACAAAGTAATTAAACCCCTGTATGAAAAGTCCTAAGAAGCAGAGATCTGTGATGCATTCAAGAGAGAACAGTCATGTCTTTTGAGGATGTATAAAATCAAAATGGTTTGTCCTTTCAGCTTTTATTCAACTTAAGACATCCAGCAGACTGAAATTACTGTGCATTTGCAAGGATAAAGAAGGAAATGTTTTTTTAAAGGGCACTGGGGAAATTTTTTAATGCAGAAACATAATAGGGGGAGGGAGTAGAGGGAAAATGATCTGTAAAAAGAATTAATATGTTCCATATATGTATCAACTCCATACAAGGAAGGCAAATATGCATTGCAAACGTGTGCAAAAAATGGAAAGAGCATCAGAGATGGATGGAAGGAGAGGGAAGGAAGAGAACAGGGATGTAAAAAAAGCAAATTAGGATTACTGCGAGCCTTTAACAATTTCCACAAAGAATGTAAATATTTTGTACTACAAACATCTCTAAGAAAAAAATAACATTGGACTAAACAGGCCTAAGTTTGTACCTTAGAAATACTTGCGTTCTCACGGCCAACATTTCCCTATCTGCAAATGGGAATGGAGCTGGGGCTAATGGCGCCTACAGCACATCCGCAGCTCCCTGCCCTCCTTTCAGACGGAGCACCGCCCCTCACCGTGTGGTCAGGAGAGAGAGAGCTCAGTTCACAGCTTCACAGATAGTCAGGATCCCTGGACATGGAGCACAGGAATTTCAGATCTCGTCAGGGGCGCCAACCACCCCAGGAGGGGCCCCTGCTCACCCTGACCAGGGGAAGGGGCGTTTCCTCCCAGAAAACAAGTGCAAGGAAGACACGCCCTCGCGGCGGCCACTGCGGCAAGCAACCTGGCCGATACAGCAGCGGTGCTGTTGCCGGTCTGTGCAGGAAAACTGCTTCGTGCAGACTGAACTCCAAAGCCGTGGAGCTTTGGGGAAACGATCCTGCCACACCCAGGGTTCAGCCTACCGAAGAATCCTCACGTGAGATAAGGGTGGGACAAACTGAGCAAATGATAAGACAAACATGGAGAAGCCAGCCTGAGGCAGCAATTTTTTAGTTACCTGCAGACAAAACATTCTGACTGATATCTTAGACTCTATAACCCCCTTCAGTTCTGAAATTTAGTACTTCTAGATATATACAACCCTTTGGTATAAAGAAGCAAATCTTGAAATTAGTGGCTCCAACCTAGAAATTAATATATCTGTCAAGTGAAGTGAATGAACTACTAAATTTCCAACTGTTTCCCAGGCACATGTAGGTAAAGAATGACTTGATCCAGCTATTCCCCTTCTGGTCTTCCAGAAAGAGTTACAGTCTTCCCCAAAGAGTTACAAGCTATCCTACCACAGCAATATATACACTCATTTTTTTTTTTTTTTTTTTTTTTTTTTTTTTTTTTGAGACAGGGTCTCACTTTGTAGTTCAGGCTGGCTCTGAGCTCACTATGTAGTCCAGGCAAGCCTCAAACTCAGCAATCCTCCTGTCTCTGCCTCCCGAGTGCTGGGATTACAGGCGTGAGCCACAACGCCCGGCTTACACTCGTTTTTATAGCAGAACAATTTGTAATAGCTAAATCTTGGAAACAGCCCAAATGCCCATCAATGGATGAATGGATAAAGAAAATGTAGGTATTTTGTACAATGGAGAACTACTCTGCCAAAAAGAAGGATAAACTTGAGACATTTCAGGTAAACAGATACACTTCTTTAGTGAAATAATTTGGATATGTGTTTAGATATCACAGTTTCTCTTGTGTGAGAAACCAAAAGGGTAAATAAGGACCAAGAGTATAATAGGTATTGGGAAATAGGAAGAAAATGTTCAAATGAGAAGGGAAATGAGTCCAGGGGAAGGGATAGGGGCAGATGGAAGGGGAAAAAAGAGAATAGAAAAAAATGGAAACAAAGCTTTTGTAAATAAGGAGCGGGGAAAGAGGGTTGAAGGAGGGGGAAATGGGGAAAATGAGAATAATGATATATACAGGTATACAGGTATAAATTCCTTATGATGAATACCATTATGTACATAAAAGATATATCAATAAAATTAATTCAAAAATTTTGAGACAGTCATTCATGTAGTCATCCAAAAAAAGAGAATGAATTCTACTAATTACTTGTACCTTTAAAACTTTATATCTCTATATAAATTATTGACACTACCTATTATTGAGCACTCAATTATTTTAACAGAATACAAAGTATTTGAATATCATAGATGGTCACTATATTATAGGAAAAAAGTTCTATAATAGTCTTAAGTTGTCACATCTGCAGCTGTGAAAATGTGAATTATTCTAATTTTACTTAATCAAATCCATGCTACTATTTGAGGCTCCTTTCCTGAATTTCATTTTCTTCTGTCCATTTAAAGGAGCAGAATCCAATGAATCCTATTGTTAATTTAATCAAAGAATGTGCCATTAATCTATATTTTAACTGCCTCTTTCACTCAGATATAAAAGTCTGCTTTCCATGGATCCCAGCCTTTCTTCCCAAGTCACTTCTTTGATCATATTTTCCATCTAAAGAAATAAATAATAAGTTGCTTTCCATCTTTATATAATACCCAAAGTCATTATGAATACAAATTAAGTTATCCCAGGGCAATCAGGTATGTTAGCTCAATTAAGTGTAAGATCAAATTCCCTGAAGAAAAACACTGAATTAATTAATTTTGTACTGCATGGATTTTTGTTGCAGTATAGGATGCTGCTATTGTTTTACTAATCTGTGATTATAAAATCAACTACTTATTTTGACTTATTGCTTCTTATTGAATTACCAGGGGAAAAGGTTGCATAAGATGGCTAATTTGGTACTTTATAGGAAGGTTTGTATCTGACTGAGAGTAATTAAACTATAGTTCAATAATTCACCATGTGATTAGTAATTAATAAAATCTAATTATTTTCATAATACCTTGTAACGACATTGGATATACTGTATATCATCGTGGGACATGTAAATAAGAATGTTTTTGAGGGTTACAAGAGATAAAAATGGCTAAACACTCTTAGGAGAATTATATTGGCATATTTACAAACTTGTAAATCACAAGGAACATGTAGAAAAATTAATGTTACATCTATAGAATTTCTTTAAATAATCTATTTGAACCCCAACTGTAATATCTCAGATACTATGTATACGACGCATAGCTCTTATCTCATATGGCTTTCATTTGCAACTGCTACTCAGGGAACATTTCCAGGTGATGAGGGTGAACTGTCGGACTTAATTCATGACGAGAATAGTTTCCCTCGCAGTTCCAAAAGCAGAGCTGACATTTCTCCCTGTTTGATTTGTAACAACACAGGGACAATACACAGCTATTGATATCACAGACTTCTTTTAAGAAAAATAACTTCAAATCTTTTGATGCATAATAACACAAAACCGTAAGTTCCTTTGATGCAATACAGTTCCTATTTAGCAAGATGAAAGTGTTGCGAACTCCAAAGTCATTCCATCTTGATGGGAATGCCTGTGCTCTGGTCACCTCTGCACCCGGCCAATGACAAAGAGTTGAAAGCAATGGTTTTGACTGCTCAAAGTGAACATGAAGTATTGTATGCAAAATCCTCACCTTTTCTGGCCAACCCTGACTTCACTTACTGATCAGGTTTAGAAAGTAGAATTTTCATAAAATTGGCATGGAGAGGAATAAAATATGTAACTTCCAACTCAAAGGCTAAATAAAACTCTTTGATTTCTGAATCAGACTGGACACCTTGTGATACAAAGAAAAGACTATTGAGAGAGAGAAAGAAAAAGGAATTCCTTTTTCTTACTGGAAATTCACCCAGAAAAGGAAACGATAATCTAACAAAAACTAACCTTTCATTATAAAAGCACTTCTATTCAAACTTCATCAGCACACAAGATGTACAGGCATTGAAACTGCCTATAATTTGTACTTTTCTAACCTCTGGAAATATTTGTGAAAGTTCTTCCATTTTCAGAAAAAAAAATGGTATTCTAAATAATTAACTTCTGAAATAATTGGCTTGGCTTCTTATTTTCATTAGCAATGTGGTGTTACTCTGAAAACTTACACGAGCACACCTTTTGATTTCTACAGTCTCCCAGCTTTGTCATACTAATGTTAACGAGTCTAACTCTCCATAAGTGGGTGCACGGTTGTGTCATGGATGTGCCACAAAATTTCATGCGTGTGGAAGGGGCTTGAACCTCGGGGGAGCCATAGCTGACTTGGTGTTGGGAGTCGAGGTTTAGGGGAGGATGGGTCACTGGGGGCATGACCTGAAAGGGTGTATCTCCCCCCCGGGCTTCTTCCTCTTCTCTCTCTGCTTCCAGATTGTCATAATGTGAGCAGCTTTCTTTCACCAGACTTGCCATTGTCTTTTTCCTGTATTGGAGTCAGACAGCCATGGACTGAAATCTCCAAAAATAATCAGCACAAATAGGCATCTCATCCCTAAAATTGTAGGTCCTATGTTTTATGTCCTAGTGACAAATAAAAGTGACAAAGACAGTGGAAAAAAAATTTTTTTTGAGACAGGGTCTTGCTTTGTAGTTCAGGCTGCCCCTGAGCTCACTATGTAGCCCAGGCAAGCCTCGAACTCAGCAATCTTCCTGCCTCTGCCTCCCAAGTGCTGGGATTACAGGCATGAGCCACCACATCCGGCACTGTGGTATATGGTGTTGATTGCTAGTGGGTGTGAGTCACCATGCCCAGAATTGTATGTGGTTACTGGGATCAAACTCAGGGCCTTGCACTTGTGAGGCAGGTGCCAGAACCACTGAGCTAAATCTCCGGCCTGACAGTGGAAATTTTAAAGGCAGTATTTTATATCCACCAAAATGGGGTACAGTGACTGCCATAATTTCTGCCAGTGACTTTAACGGTGATGAGTTCTTGCTGTTAGATTGGCTTGATAAGCAGACATGGTGCATCTCCTGCCAGATCTCCATTTAGTTTATCAAAATCATTCTCCTCCTCTATTTTTTCTTGTTTCTAATCCAGACAGTTATGGCTGCCAAGTTCGAGTTTCTGCTTTATTCTAGATATTATGGTAGGGACCTTAATATGCTTTTATTTTAACTTTCAAGATGCCATTATAATGTGGCTTTATTTTTATGAGTAGAAGGAAGAACGGTAGCTCAGAACTGCTCAATTGAAAGGAGCTGGGGAGGATATATTCTAACAGGTTTGTCTGGTTAAAAGTACCACATTTCTCTTTCTACACTATCCTTCCAGAAAGAATTAAAGTCAAAAAGGCAATGCAACATAGAGAGTTGAAAGGATAATAGTCTAAATTGTCTTTATTTAATGAAAAGAATGGAAAACTATGAAGAATTTTTTTCTTTATAATCATTTCAATAATACAAGAATTACAATATTTAAATCAGATTCAGAATCTTTCTCCTTTCTATAGAATTTGGTCAATTTTCCAAAAACCTAGTAACATGAACTTTTGCTCTATATGGAACATCAATTTCTTACATGAGTTTAAAAACCAAAAAGAAGTGCCTGACAAGTGTTTATTTATGAGTTAGTACATTTTTAAACACATTGTTAAAAATCATTAAGTTGTACTTGGCATGCCATTGATATTCCAAAGTGTGATTCCTTGACATTACCACACCAATCAGGGATGCACAAGGGCCTGAGTTCAATCCCCACTACTGGAAAAAAAAAAAAAAAAACCATTTTAAACAGAACAGAGCCTGTCACCTCCAGTTGCTTCAATCCTCTATTGTTATATCTCCTGAAACACAAGTAGGTGCTTTTTCTAAAATTCTCTTATTTACATAAAGACTAGTTTTTGGTGGCAAGGAATACAGTTGTCTTCCATTTTCACAAAATTTTAAATTAAAATTATACTCACACCACAGGAGAGGGGATTAAGTGTCAAATGCCACACATGCAGTCTAAAAGAACTGAAGCTCAAGACAACGTGCATTCTCTGAGCACATTCATTTCTCTAAAAATCACTCACCACCTCTCTAAAATATCCATTCGTTTCTTCTCCCTTTTGGAGTGGGGTATTTACACTTTAACCACATGGCTTTTTTTCAGTTTCATTCGTATTTTTTAATGGCCTCAGTGTTTATGTAACTTAATATAATTTACATGCTTTTTCTATAGTTATTCTCCCTTCTGTCA
The DNA here is from genome assembly GCA_004025085.1 of Thryonomys swinderianus. Classification (NCBI taxonomy): domain Eukaryota; kingdom Metazoa; phylum Chordata; class Mammalia; order Rodentia; family Thryonomyidae; genus Thryonomys; species Thryonomys swinderianus. Next base: position 5,757 of record PVIC010000587.1, on the reverse strand, counting down.
GTCAATTTTAACAAACTGTATTTGAACTGAGAAAGAAGGTTTTAACTTCCTTTAACACCAAAAGTTTTAGCATATGAAGTTCCTCATCCATTCAAATGCAAGATACTGTATAACATCATATTTAGGTCCTACGCTTGCTTTTCTTCTCCTTCTCCTTCTCCTCCTTCTTTTCCTCCCTCCTCTCTACTCCCTCTCTCCCTTCTTTCTCCCTCTCCTTCTCCCTTCTGCTCCCTCTCCTCTTCCCCCCTCTCCTTTTCAGCTTCTGTTTCTGTGGGGCTCAATGGGCTTATACATGTCCTCATTTGACACACCTAGGGTTTTCCTTTAAACACATATGCATATACATGAACACACACATTTGAATTAAATTAGGCTACCAAGTCATACTTGTAAAGTCCCTGTCATACGCTATTGCTCAAGCATTCGTTTGTTAATCATAGTAGTAAACTATTATTACATCAGTGTCTCACACTTGTATCCAATACCTAGAAGGACTGGAGAGGAATTCTCGCATCTGGTAACTGATTCAAATCGAGGAGAATTATGAATATTTATGAACCACAGAATCGTCATGCATATTCCGAGGAGAGTTATGTTTCCTAATTGAAGTATAGAAGAGCCAGAGGTTGATTCTTAGCAGAATTTCATGTGCTCATTTCCTGAAGTATACTAATTGACTACTGTGCTATCTCTTTCCAAAAAGTGTGCTCCTAAGAGCTTTATTGGGTAATAAGCCTTTTAGCTTATGTAGTGGACAGTAGCCATAGTTTTATTCTGCCCATGTTTTTTTTTTCACAGATTTCTTCATTTGAGTTAAAACTATGTGCAATTAACTATCAAATTTTCATTAGGGTGTAGAGTCTTAATAGCCTAGATGATACTTTTTAGAATTATAATTTGTAAATATAAAAGAATACTACATCCTTGCAAGCACTTGGCAGATAAAGTTTGCTGGTCAAAAGTATACATATATTATCAAGCGGTATCTTTTCTTGTAAGTCAGCTCATGCCCTCGTAGCATTCATGGCTGAGGAAATGTTTTTCAGAGGATTGACACCTAGTAGAATAAAAGCAGTCTCAAACTTCTTGCCAAGGCTGATGCTGCCAGGGTAAAGAAGCAGTTTGCAGATGTCCTCGCAGGTACTTGCCTCAGTAGGAGCCTTGACTTTATATTGAAGCACAGAAAGCAGGCAAAGCAAAGTTCTCAGCACCTCAGATTATTCAGACCAGTTCTACTGCTTTGTGTCTACTCTGTGCTTGACACCATGGGAATATCTTATAGAAAGTGGAATGCATGGGTTTATGTGTACCCAAGAAACTCTGCGAAAGCCATCATCCTTTAAGACATATTCATTTATAGAGATGGATGGAAGGCAACACACAATAATATACAGGAGAAAAAGAGCATGGCAGTTACGTGTTCTCGTTAGGAGTTCTCTCAGCAAAGCAGCTGTCTCAGCTCTACATCAGGCATGGTGGTGACACCAACACAGTGGCACACGACCAGAAGGGACAGGGCTCAGAAACGCTTCACACACGCTCAGAACTACTGCTTGCACTTGCTCACCTTTTCCTGCAACTAATTCTATGATGCAGCAAGTGAAAGAGAATGCACGGTCTACCAAAGAAGAGGCATCTCCCTCCCTCCCTCTGCTGTGCTGGGGAGTTTCATTTCTGCACTGTTTTGCAGATACTTGTCAGAAGTAAGTACACACCGCTCATCTAAGCCAAGAAATACACACATTTCCAGGCAGAGATGGTCTCTTCCTGACTGCTTGGGAAGGGAGAACTTTAATTAACCTTCCTGCTTTTTGCAGTGAGGGAGAAAATAGCTGACAAAGTCATCCATCAAGTCCAAGCCTGCCTTAGGGGATTCACCAGTTCCTGGGGAATGGCTCTGCCTCTCTGACAGGTTACTCCATCACTCAGAAGCACCACTCACACTTTCTCCTGGACATACTTCTTCACAGGTCTGCAGCCCATCCCAGAGTTGAGACACTCATCCACTCTGTCCGTCCCATGACATGCATTGATATGCTGCGAGGTGTGGGTTTCTCATGTAGGTTTTCCCAGCATTACTCAATCAGTGGCATTTTTTATATCACCATCTATTAATTTTTTCTGTTTTATTACAACTGAGACAAGTTTAGACATCTGTCCCCTCCCAAGACACACGGAATAAATTGTGCCACACTTCTGTTCAGGGTGGTGAGAGTAGCCAAAGTCAAACTATGTCACTTCTGGAACTAGAGGCACCAGCCTCACTTGTGCTATTTACTATTTGTGGGAAGCACAAGTATCTGGAAGCCTTCTAAGGTTTTAGCTTTCTCCTCTGAAAGACCAAATATTATAGACGTTGAGCACCAAATAAACCAATATGAGTATGCACTAAGCTCAAAAATGCTGTTCGGTGTAAGACATTACCTGTGCTTTTAAACCCACAATATGACTCACTGGAGCCTGTGATTATAAATGTTTCACCAACAATGTTCACTGTTCTACCAAGTCACTGGAAGAGAGCCTCAAAAGAGCGAATATCCACTCATTCTCTACTGTAGCTGAATGAATGAAAAAAAATACCCACTGTTAGAGGCAGCAATGTAAATGCCATTACCAACTTTGACTACAGTATTGCTGTAAATATTCACATTTTTTCACTTATGTTCTGCTTTATTTGGTGATAGAAACTGAGTTGTTCTATGAATGAAAATTTTGGAAACTGAGTCTTTAACACTATTAGAGTTATAAGTATCCCTCAGAAATATGTCTGATTAAAAGCATCAACTAAGTGACAATTTAAATAGCAAAGATTAAGTGTGAATCACTTAGCAATACCAAATAACAAGTGGTAATTTCAAGGTTTATATTCTTTACATATTTTGAAAATCTTTATTAACTTTGCATTTCTGACATATCCTGCATGTTAAAATGCTTCACAAATTAATATTGGATCTTATGTGGAAAGTATAATATACACTACTTTGAAATAATGAGCCCATAGAAATGTGGTCTTCCTACTTTTGCTTTGTAAGATATTCTTCATACTCCTCATTACAATATTTTGGCTAAAATGAACGTGTGCCATAGTTTTGGAGAGAGTTACTACCTCACATGAATCAAACATGATTGCTTCTTCAATAGAGCATTAACTGATTGTGTCAAAAACTAAAAATATTGTCATTTAAAAGAATAAACAATCAATGTCTATGAGATCTTCTATGCCTTTAAATCATCTTTGAGCCAAATAAAGCTTTTCCACTGTGTCCATTTATTTTTGCATTTAACATGATCTCTATCCTCATCATGCAATTATCATTTCCTCAGAACAGTGAATAGTTAAGTCACCTTCAGACATGGGAAGAGGAACTTTACAGTAAGAAAATGAATTTAATGTAGCATCATTTTGTAAAGGCATTTTCCATAGCTATAGGGATCGTTTGTTTTTCTATTTCTGTGAATTCTCCACAGCCGACTGTGAGATACAAAGATTGTTATACTGAAACTGTCAATAGTGAATAAGAGAGACAATTAAGATCACAGGAGCAAACGTTGAAGTCAGAAATGGAAGATATGAGATATTCAAGAGAGGGAACACGTGCAGCTCCTTCATTCAGTAAATTTAGCACGTGCCTAGTGTGGGCTGCATCAGAATAACCGAGATCCTGTCCCTACCAGTGTTCAGGTGAGCAGGTAGTGAGTGTTACAGTGTATGTTCAATTATATAAAGAAAAAAAATATTGAATATTTATGTAAACCTAGTATCTCATTAAAATAATATTTTGCTCTCAATTTTTACCATTAAAGAAAAAAATGTTGAATATGTATGTAAACCTAGTATCTCATTAAAATAATATTTTGCTCTCAATTTTTACCATTAAAATTGTCCTTCTCTTCACACACATCTGAGGAAAAGGGAAGTATTTGCTAAATAATTCTTTAATCTTTTCCCCATTTCAGACCCATCTAAATCCCAGACACATAATTATTTCTTTTTTCTTCTCGCATTTCAGAGGAAGACATGACAGGTTAGGGAGGGGAAATCAGTCCAATAAACATAGTACTGCAACAAAAACTGTCATTCTATCTAAATCCTTGCACCAATGCACTTGAAATTAATGACACTTCCCCACCAACTTGACTGATAGAAATAGGCAAGGTCCTTGCATCTTCCTGACTGCAGCTCACTTTCATTCACTGTCTCACAGGCCACGAAAGAGCCACATACTCCCTGTTCCGTTTGTCTATTATATAACCTACCTCCCCCCGAGGTCTTCAATTCTGAATCCACAAATCCGTGGTCACAGAGAAAACACAGAAAATAGAAATGTTGCTTTTGGCCTCTAAGATTTAACATTTCTCATTGCATTAGCTATCAGTATTTGGAAACGGGGATATACCACATAAATGTCTCAACATACAGGTTCTGAAAACGGAAAGCTTTGGCTGAAGCTGAGCTTTGGCAGCAGTGGGAGGAACACTCCAGCTGCCCAGGGTTCTGGCCCCGAGGCCGGAGGTCCCCCAGAGGACACCCGCTGTCATGCTTGCACTGCTGTCTTTACTGTGGAATAATATCTCTTACACAAACATCTCTCAGAGAAGCTGAACATAAAACAATTGATCACATCAATTCATTGCCTTTCACTTTCCATTCCAGGGATTAGCAAGGCTTTTGTGGAATATCAAGTTGTAAATATTACAGTCTTTACCGGCCTCCCTGCCCGTGTCTACTGCACTCTGCCGTCACAGTGCAGAGCAGAAGCCATCACAGAGATGTGCAAAAATGGGCTGACTACGTTCCCGAAAAGCTTTAAACAGAAGTGGGCTTTGTAGGTGTGTGTCCTACTCTACCGGTGTGGATGACCTCGGCATCTGAGCTGTCTGCTTTGTTTGTTTTCCTTTGGTGCTAGATCTGCACTTGGCACCTCGTGGCGCTGGGCGCATGCTGGGCCGTGGAGTTCCGCCTCCAGGCCCGCCATCTAACCTGTCCCTGCCTTCTCCAGCCTCACGCTCCATGGAGCTACCCTTCCTGAGCTTCTTTTCCTCGCAGTTTGAACCCCTTCAATACTAATTTCAGAATAGTTATTAAAAGATACTGTCCAGATTTTTCTATTACTTTTTGGGGCTGGGGGGGTCATTCGATATTAGGGAGTAGCACGGGCAGATCTTACAGACAGCGAAATAGTAGGGGCAGAGCCATGACTCTGTCCCCCCTCTGCACCATCTCTAATGCTGCTCTCTGTCTGATAAAATAACGCGCGCTGACACCAGTTCACTTTCTGAGCTCCGTCTGTCTTCCCCTATATAAACCACGAACATTTCCACTAATCACTCTGGGCTGTTTGATTTTTTTCAAAGTATTTCTGCTCTCAGGCGCTTTGATCAGGCTTCCTACCACCTAGGACAGAAGGAGGTTAGTCTAAGGGGAATATAGAACTACCCACGTCTCAAGGCCTTTCTTAGGCCATGTAATTCCCAGGACACCTTCCCAGACCCCATAAGCCACCCTCAGGCTCTCCGACCTCACGCTCCCTGCCCACGACTACAACCCTTCTCATGAGTCTGCATCGCACGACACTGTTAATTTTTAGATCATCAGCGATGGGACATTGACAACCTAATATATTAATCTTCACCTCACATTCACGAACACGTCTCCCCCGCTCCTGAGCGAGCGACTGCGTCTTACGCGTCGCGCTACTGCCCGGGTTTCTAACAACGCCTTGCTGCGAGAGCGGCCGGGCACACGGCGACCTGGCA